>RXIC02000144.1:17500-146967 GCA_003952965.2 Morella rubra | reverse complement strand
TCCATGGTACCCAGGTAACCCAGCGATAAACAGAAGGCTGAAGGCCTGTTTCGTTTCCTCTTTTCTTCAGAGATACAAATCGGAAAGACTTTCAAAAGTGAGAGAGAGAGAGAGAAAAGAAGTGTGATTTGTGAGCCCCCGGGTGGTTTATGGTGGTATGTTTTCTGTTTCTGAGAGAGATTTAGGTGGGGGAGTGAGCGAGGAGGGTGAAGTGTGGTCTACGCGGTCCAAAGAGCGTAGTTGCATGGTATCTCAGGAGTGCAATACACGGATGACACTTGTCTACCTTTTTTAGCGGTAGAATCAAGCGCGTGGGTTACTGGATTCTGCGGTCTCTGTCATTGTCTTTTTTGGTTACGGTTCTAATGTTTAAGCCGTTAGTAGATTACAATGTAAATTAACAGCTGTCAGTATATGTAGGATTTGCCGAAAAGGAGACTAAAAACTGAAGCATAATACATATAAGCACGTTAAGGTTAGAGCATAGGCATTTCGAATAAGAAATTAGCTAATTAAGTTGTCATCCCGTCAGCCAGCTAAGTGCAGCAACACACAAAGATTAAAAAATATAACACAGAATCATGTATTTTGGGATTTAAAACGATGATCAAATATTTTTTTATATCTGAAAAATATTTTAGTATTTTTTATAATTTTTGGAGCATTAATTTTAGAGCCTCTACAGTAGTACAAAATTTAATTATGCTCATCGAATAAAGAAAATTGAATAGTAAAATTTTCCTCCGTGAAGAGGCCTAACACTGTCTGGAGTTGGCCAATGGAGATTCTCCTTTGATTAGGGTCCTGGTTTCGTAGAGCCGGGAGGTCCAGCATAAAGACGGATGACACAGTGTCCATGGCCCCGCCGCATTTTTTTTTCCTCTTTTAAAATTAAAAAGTATAACGACAATTTCTTATTATTATTGAGGATTTTCTAATATGCAAAAAATTCAAAAGTATTAAGAAATGAAAATTAAAAATTCGAGTCCTAAAAATCAAAAGATAGAAAAGATGACTATTTATTTTGCATGATTTCTTTAAAGATAAATTATACAAATTATCTTTACCTGGGGAACACTCCCGCGGCAGGGATGGAGTCATCATGGAGGGATCATCCATTGCGGTTAGACGGCTAAGACCATAATTTGCAAGCTGGGTTTCCGCGGTACTTTTTATGTTGTTATGACGTCCTATCTTCAAGCAGAACACGTGAGAGATGTATGAGTTGCATGTAGGGGTGAATAGCGGACATGTCGAAGCGAATTTAACATTTCGACATCCGGTCCGCTAACTAGCGGATGGCCAAAATCAATTCCGCTTCCGCTTCGCTTCTTCCGCCTCCGACTCTTAAGTGAACTTAGCGGAAGCGGATAGGGAAGTTCCGACAATGTTTTGGGCCATATTTTTTTGCTCATTTAAGCCTTTTTTTAAAAAAATAAAGATCTTATTCATTCATCACAATTACAAATAACATAACAAAAAATTAAAATATACAACCGAACTTCATATGAACATTTCTTAATTCATTAGAAAGATTTCAATTATATAAATGAACACAATAAGTATACAAATAAAAATTAAGAATTTACATTTACACCACATCAACTCATCAAGACACAAAATAATTAGAGTTGAATTTTAGAGTAAAATATTGGCCATCTTTTAAAATTCAAACTAAGACAACCATATCATATTAGTTTTGATGCCAATTTAATTAGCCCAAAATACAAAACCAACAACCTCATTTTGTCTTTTGAAAATCGAAAAAAACATCTACAACCTATGTTAAAAACCGAAAAAATCTAAAACATGCAATGAACAAATAATGTAAAAATAAATCTAAAACCAGCACTTCACAAAGACCCATATTCAATAATCCCAAAACAATAATGCAAATAAAAAAATTCAGATCAACTAAATCTCAAAAACAAATAGCCAACATGCATCAAAAATTCATAATCCACAGCTCACAACGTCACCTAGTAATATAAACAACCACCACAAAACCTAAATAACTAAAAAAATATATGCTAATAATAAAGTATCAAGAACTAATGAAAACACATAACCGAAAAAACATAGTGAGCAGACATAACTCGAATAACTAGATAAAATACAATAACGAATCTTAAAAGTTAATAACTAAAAGTATCAAAAACACTTTGCCTTATGTCTTTGCCGTTTTGTGTTGTCTGTGTTTGTTTCAGGTTTGTTTCTGGGGGGGGAGCTTGGTTCGTTGGTTGTCTTGTTTGTGTGATTTTGACTTTGGTTCTGGCTGCGGGTTGTTTATGCTATGCCCCCCTGGTTCTTGTGGTTTTTTTCTATTGTCTGTTTTTTTTCTTTTCTTTTATTGAAGTTTGGTTGTCTTTTCCGCGCCAGGTTTTTTGGTTTCTGTAGTTTTTGTATTTCGTTTTCTTGACGTGGCGTCGGCGGTTGGTTGGTGTGTTTTGGCATGTTGAGGTCTTTGTGTGATGTGCTGTATTTACGGGGTTGTGTGCATTTTGCTGTGTGATCTGGGAGGGTATTTGGGGGCGTGGTTATGGGGCGTTGTTCTGTCTTGTTGCTTTATTTTCTTTTTTTTTCTTGGCTGTTTCTGTGGGTATGTATTGGTGTGGGGGGTTCATGTATGTTTTCTCTTGGGCACCTTGTTAGTGTGTGGTGTTTGGTTGGTTTGGGCTTTTTTTTTTTTTTGTTTTTTTTTTTTTTTTTTTTTTTTTTTTTTTTTTTTTTTGGTTTTTTTTTGTTTTTTTCTTTTTTGCGTTGGGGTTTTCTCGTATCTTGGTTGTCTTTGTTTTTCTGGTTTGCTTTTTGGTTTTGGTGCGCGATCTATGTGGTGGGGCGTTCTGCTTTCGGTTGGGTTGGTTTGGGTCTTTTGTGTTGTTATTTGTCGTGTTTGGTTTGGTTGTTTGTCATGCGGTTTGTGTAGTTGTGCGGGGTTTTTGGTCGTGTCTGTTGCTTGGTTTTTCTGTTCTTTTTCGCACTCTGCTTTATGTCACTTTTTTTTCATTGTGGTTCGGGGTGTTGTGATTTTTCCTGTGTTGGTCTTTTTTTTTTTCTTTTTCTCTTATTTTCTTTTTGTTTTGTTTTCTTTTTGCTGTTTTTGGGCTGTGGTTGGTTTTTAGGTTGGTTGGGTTTTGGTTCATTTTTGTGGCTGATTGGGGGGCGGTGGCTGGCTGGGGGCGCGTTTTTTTTTGTGTGTTGGGTGTTGGGCAGTGTGTCATTGAATTCCCTTGGTTATTGTAGTGCTGTTTGTGTCTCCTGTGACCTCTGTTTGCTCTTGTTGTTTCTTGTCTGCACATTGGGTCGGGTTTATTGGCCGTTGTTTGGGGGTTCGTTTTCTGTCCTGGTTTGTTGTTTTTTATGTATATGTGTGTTGCTAGCTTTTCTGGCGTTCGTTGTTTTGTTGGTTGTCGTATTTTTTGGGGTTACTTTTTTTCTTCTTCTTTGTTTTTTCATTACTTGTTGGTTTCGCCTTTGTTTTTTCTTTTTCCTTCGCGTCCTGTGTGTTTGTGATTGTTACGATCTGGTTTGCTGGTTTTTTTTTTTTTTTGGTTGGGGGGGGGGGGGGGGGGGGGTTGTTCTTTGGGTTCCGCGTTGCTTTTTTGCTCCTTGAGCTTGCTGGGTGTTACCTGTGTGTTGTTTGATGTTTTATCGCCGGTGGTTTGTTCTTGTTTGGTGTGCGTGTTTTTTGGTTTCTTTGCGTCGTCGGCTGCTGGTGGTTTTATGGGTGGTTTTCTCACTCCTTTTTTTCTTTTATTTTTTTGTGTTTTTTTGGGTTTGCGTTGTTCTGTTTGTCTTGCTGGTCTGTTTTTTGTTTTTTTATTGTTTCTTCATTTTTTCTGCGTTTTACGTTTACGAGCTGGTTTGCTTTGTTTCATTGCTTTTTTTTTTTTTGCTTTTTTCGGTTGGGTATCCTTGATTGGTTCTGGGTCCTTACTTCCTTTGGTTTTGGTTTTTTCGCCATTGTTTTTTTGCTGCTTGTTTTGTTGTTCTTGTTTGTTCTGTGTTGGTTCTTTTGTGTGTTCCTTTTTCGCTGTTGTGTCCTTCGTGTTCCCCTTTTTTTTTTTGTTTCCACGGCGTGCGTGTCTTTCTTGTTGTGCGGCTGTGCTACTGGTGGGGGGGGGTTGCGGCTCCGGGGGTGACGTCGCTGTTGTGTTGCTTGTGGTGCCTTGCTTTGGTGCGTGTGTTCCTGTCCCCGGCGCTCGGGTGCTTTTCGTTTTCCCTTCCTTCCGTGACATCTCCCTGCTGGTGTTTCCTCGTGATGGGGGTGCTTTTTTTTCCCTCTTATCATGCGCTCTATTCTTCGTTTTTCGGGCGCATTCCCTTCTCTTTTGCCTCGTGCGTCGTGTGTGTTTTTGGGCACTTCTTTGACACTCAGCAGCCTGGGGGCAGGCGTTTTTTTTCCTTTCCCGCCTGCTTGGCGTCATTCCTTTTGGCTTTTTCGAAGTT
Organism: Morella rubra; assembly: GCA_003952965.2. Taxonomy (NCBI): domain Eukaryota; kingdom Viridiplantae; phylum Streptophyta; class Magnoliopsida; order Fagales; family Myricaceae; genus Morella; species Morella rubra. Next base: position 142,518 of record RXIC02000144.1, on the reverse strand, counting down.
CCCTTTTTGGTCCTCCCACTCGGCTTGGATTTTTCACCTTTCTGGGGTCCCTTTCTCTGCTTCTTGGCCTTTTTTCGTGGCGGGTCGCTCCGGCAGCCCATGTGGCAGTGCGTTTTCTTCTGTCCCCGTTGGTTGTCCCCCATTGACCGTCGATCTTCGCTCTCGTTTTGGCTCTGTTGTCCCCCCCGCCGGATCGGCCTTTCCCCTTGTTGTACCTTTTTCCTCGGCTGCCCGCCTTCTTCCGCGCGGCGGTTTTCCCTCTCAATCTTGCACTTTCTGGGTTCCTGTTCCTCGCCCCTTCTTTTGGGATCTTTGTTTTCGTTTCATTTGTTTTGTTTTTCCTTTTTGCATCGCTCTTTTCTCCCTTTCTTGCCGGGTTTCCGTCCCCCTCATTTGCTTGTTAGCCTTCTTACTGCCCGGCTGTGGTTGCTTGGTGATCTTCGTTTTGGTGCTTTTTGCCCTTTTGACCATTTTTTCGGTGATGTTTACCTTTTTGTCTGTGTGCGTTTTTTTCACTGGTTCCAACATTGTTTGGTTTTACCTTTTCGCACTTTAGCTCTTTTTGTGCCTTGTGCTAACTGCCTTGTCTTTGCGTTCGCGCTGTCCTTTGGCTGTCTAGTTTGCTTTGCGTCCGTCTCTTCAAGTGATTGTTCTGTGGGCTGTGTGTGTGAGGGTTTCTACTGTCTTCTCTCCGCTGTCGCGTCACGGTTTCTCCTTACTTTCGTTCTCTCTTGACATGCTTCCACCTTGGTTGCTTTTTTCCACATTCTCACCTCCAAACCTTCCCAGACCGTCTGGGTCAGCTATGCAGCTCTGGCTTTTTTTCCCTGGGGGTCTACCCTTGGCTGGTTTCCCCTTGCGTGTGTTGTGCTCTGTGCTTTTAATTTTTGGGCAGTCGCGGCCCGCTTCCGTTCTATGTTTTGGTCCCTTCCGCTGTTCCATGTGATGGATTGCTTTGTTCCTTGACGCAGCCTTTTTGTACTGGGTGTGTGTTTTATCCTTGTTCTTGTTTTTACCTCTCTTTTCTGCTGTTTTTGGCTTTTGCCCGGTCCCATGGAGTCGTCCTCTGTGCTTTTGGCGACGCCCGCGGTTACTCTCATCCATCGTCGCCCGGTTTTTCTTTGGCAGTCTTCTTTTCTGGCGCCTTGCCTGCCATCACACGCACGCCTTCTCCACTGCTCACCTTCGGGGAAATTCCCGGGGGGCCGGGTTTTTGTGACTCGTTGATCCCTTGTAGCCCGCCGCCGGGGCGCAACACTTGTCCTGCTTGCCCTCTATCTTTCCTTCTCCCTCCCTACCCCTTTTTGTCACAACAATTTTTTTACACTTTTTTCTGCTTAAATTTTCCCCTTTGATATCTGTTTCCTTTGCGTCTTGCGGCCTTTCCTTTTCTGTCATCCCTCTTCTGTCTTTTCGGTGCTGCGCTTGGCTTGAGGTTCGGGAGTTTACCCAGCTTTTCTCTTTTTTCCTTAGTGTTACTCCTCTTTCCCTCGACTTCCTTTTCATCTCTTTTGCTCTTTTTTTCCTATGATTCTTTTTTTCTGCCGGTGCTCCAGTTTCCTGTTTCTCTCGCTGCTCGTCCGGTGATCTCTCCTCGCGGGTCAGTTCGCTGCAGTTTATCCCCTACTTTCGACTCTCCGGGCTCCTCCACCACACGCACCTTTGATTTTCCAGTGTTTTTGGGTGCTCGTTTTTTTTTCAACACGGCTTTCCTTCCCACGTTTCCGTGCTTTTTTTTTTCAGCTCCTTTTTTTGTGGGGTTTGTTTTTGTTTTTTCTTTTTTTGCACTGTCTCCGTCTTTTTTCGGGTCTTTGGGGTGCTTGCCTGCCCGTTGGCGTCCCTTGCCGCCCTGCTCCGGTGCTGTTCTTCCTCTTTCGGGTTGATTTTTCCCACATTCTTCCCCTTTTCCTTTTTTCCTCCGCTTATTTTTCCCCCTTACTTTCTACTCTTTTCGACCTTTCGGCTCTCCTCTTTTCAGTCATTCGCTATTTGCTTAAGCCCTTAAGCTCTTTCTTCTTCTCTTTGTCCTTTAGCAGGACGCGTCTTTGGTCCTTTTTCCTCATTTTTTTCTGTGTTTCCCCTCCATCTCTTTTTCCACTCAACTATCACTCTCTCTATTGGTCTTTTTTCTGTTCTTATTTTATTATTCCCCGTCTTTTTACCTTTCGCGGGGTCATCGTTTCTTCGGCCGGCTCTTTCTTCCCTGTTGCGTTCGCGCCGTTTTCACTGGTCACTCCACTTCTTCCCCCGATTTTTGCCCTGTTCTTGCCCCTGCTATCTCGTGGCCGCCTCTTCGCTCCCATCCTGTTTGTTTTCCCCGTCGAGCCGTTGCTGTACGGGCCGGTTGCCTCCCCCTGTTGCACCGCTCCTTCTCTGCCTAAGTTGGCCGCCGCTGCCGGCCCAGCTGTTCTTTTGCCTGCTGCTGGTGTCCGTGACCTCTTACTTTTGGTCTCCTGGGTATCCCCGTGGTCGCGGCGCTTTCGGCTTCGGCCCGTCTTTGCTCGCGTGTTGTTGTTTCTTGCGCCCGCTTATGGGGTGGTTGGCCCTGCTTTTCCTTTGGCCCGCTGGGTTTTTGGGGCTTGCCTGGGGTCCGTGTCTTTCTCTGCGGCGCGTGGCTGGTCGTCACCACCGCGCCCGCGCGCGACGCTCTCGTTCTTTCGCTGGCTGGCGGTTCGGTGGCGTGCCATGGGCGCTGGTCGGTGGTTGGGCGTCCACCTTCGTTTTTTTTTTTTATGTTTGGTACTTCTGGTGTCCCATGAGCGTTCCACCTGCCGCCTTCTGCTTCTTCTGTTGTTTCCGCTTTACTTTTTTTCTTTTTGTCCCTCGTATTCTTCTTGCATTTCTTCTTTACGACTCCTCTTCTCTTCTCTCTTCTTTTTCTTCTCCAGTTGCCCCTGTTGGTCTCTTTTTGCCCAGCCTTTCCCCCGTCTTCTTTTTCTGTCATGGTTCTGTCGGACCTGCTTTTGGGTTTGTACGGCTGTTCTCGGGAGTTGGACACCAGTCTGCGCGCCAGAGCTGACCTGTTTTCTTTTTTCCTTGTTTTGGTTCGGCTGTCCCTGGCTGTGGTTTTTGCTGCTGGGCTTTGGGCCCTTTTGTGTCCATTGCGCTTATGCTATTTCTTGGAGGGTCTACTCGGCGCTCTCGGCCCGCGCTCTTGCTTTCTCTCGGCCCGGCAGCGCTGGTGCCTGGCCTCGTCCGGGTCGCCTGCGACTTGGGTTGGTGTGCGTGTGCAGGGGCCCGCTACTGTCTACGTCTGGTCCAGGTTGTCGGCTTGTGGGCCGACTTCGGCGCACCTCGGCCGGTTTGGTTTTCGCGTCTGACGTTTTGTCCGATCGTTCTCGGTGACGCCTCTTCCGCTTTTCCTTCCCTCTTGACGCTTTTCCCGGCCCGCGCTTCTGGGCGTTCTCCGCTTGACCTGTTACTGTTGATCGCTGCTTTCCTCCCCTTGTCTCTTTCTTCCATTGCTCGCTGCCGTTTTTGTTGGCCCCCATGGGTTTCGGGTGCTTAACTGAATCCACCACGGGTTTGGTTACTCCCGTGTCCCCTGCTCACCGGTTGCATTCCACGTTGCGCACTTCTCTGCCTGCATTGCCGGCCCTTAGCTTTTGTGCACTGCCTCTGGGTTCGTTTTCCTCGCCTCTTCGTACGCTTTCGGTCAGCCCGTCCACGAGTCTCCCGGGGTCTCGTCCGTCGAGCTTGGTTCAGTTGTGGGTTTTCTTGCTACTTGGCTTTACTGGTGGTTTTGTCTGCCGGCGCCGACCCCGCGTCGGGGCGGCGAGACGCGGGTCAGGCCGCGTTTCGGTGGCCGCGCGCCGGAACTCGTGTCGACGGATGTCAGGTGCGTCGATGGCGGCGGCACCTGGTGTTCTTTGCCGGTGGGTTTCCCGCTTTGCTTGGAGCCTTGCCTGGGGTCGGGCGGTTTTCTGGGCGGAGCGTGGGGTCGTTAGGGGTGTTGGCGGGGGTCGTGGTGGTGCAGCGGCTGAGGCCGTGTGGTGACCACAGCGGACGGTTGACTGCACTGGGCGGTCTTGCGCTTGCGCGCTGCCGTTTTTCTGCGAGCTTTTTCTTCAACGGTGAGTTGCTTGTTTAACGCTTCTGTGTGGAGACGCTTATTGGCTTCTTTCAAGGTATGATTCCTTTTTCGCCTCTGCTACATTCTTCTTTCCTTTCTGTTTTCGTTTTGCTCCCATATGTTTCCGACCTTTGCAGTATTATGGGCGTGAAGGTTTTGACACTACTTCACTTTAATTTTCTTTCTTCTTCCGCATTGATTGTTTCTGCGTACATTTTAAATTCTTTCAGGAATGGCCATTATTTCATGGCTCGACGATTTGTTTTTGTCCCTTTTGTTGGTGAAGGCTGGCGTGTAGTCTGGACACTTACTTTTTCCCACCCTTTTCTCTGTACTTTCGTCCGCACTGTCAGGCAAATTTTTGTGACGGAATGTATTTTTGACAAACGTTTCGGTACGGCGGTCGGATCCGGATTTTAACCTGTTTTTAATTACTGCAACAGTACAAACATTCCAAGAGTGCATGATACGTTTTATTGCCACCAGCATACGCAACATGCCCTCATTATTTGCCATGGAGTCATCGAACATCATTTTGCACCTTTTCTGCTTTTTCTAATTTATTGGTGAACTTTTGCTTCTTTTCAGAATACTTTTAACGAATAATAGAATCCTTTGTGTTTTAATCGGCCCCATTTGTTTTTTCTGCTTTGCAGTTCACCTTTGGGTTGTGAAGGAATTATTTGACCATTTTATCTTGGACGACAGAATAGCTGATCCCTAGTTATCCAACCAAATGTTTTTTTTTTTTAAAAGTTAATAAAATCATCTGTTTTTTTTTCCTACCCTTTTTGAATGAGTTGTAATGCACCCACACCGAAATTCCACACAGAAAAAAGGACCGAATTTTAGTTACACCTGTAATAGCATATATTAGGAGTTGATGTTTCTTTAAGTACATTTATTTGATTATTCGGGAAAAGAAAAAAGGTAGAATTATTTGATTTGGTAAAGTGGCTGACCGAGTGACCTGATCTGCCGGTGATCTTCTTGCAGGAAGCAGAGGATCGGGTCGTACCCCACTAGACTGGGATAACCGGATGAGAATAGCACTAGGCGCCGCAAGAGGGATGGCGCACCTACACGTGTCGGGAAAAGTGGTCCACGGCAACGTCAAGTCCTCCAACATCCTCCTCCGACCCGACCACGACGCTTGCGTTTCGGACTTCGGACTCAACCCTCTATTCGGCACCTCAACGCCACCCAACCGCGTCGCTGGCTATCGTGCGCCGGAGGTGGTCGAGACCCGGAAGGTCACATTCAAGTCGGATGTGTATAGTTTCGGCGTGTTGCTGCTGGAGTTATTAACTGGGAAAGCACCGAACCAAGCGTCGTTGGGGGAGGAGGGAATTGATCTTCCCAGGTGGGTCCAGTCGGTGGTGCGAGAAGAATGGACGGCTGAGGTTTTCGATGTGGAGCTGATGAGGTACCACAACATCGAGGAAGAGATGGTGCAGTTGTTGCAGATAGCAATGGCATGTGTTTCGACTGTACCTGATCAGAGACCAGCTATGCAGGAGGTGGTGCGTATGATCGAGGATATGAACAGGGGTGAGACCGATGAAGGCTTACGGCAGTCTTCTGATGATCCGTCAAAAGGATCGGACGGCCACACTCCGCCCCCCGAGTCAAGGACCCCACCTAGAGCCATTACACCGTAGAAATTCTTGGAATTTTAAAAGGGTGAAGCAGCAAAAAGACAACCTGGTGGGTCTCATTCAAAAACTGTGCACTGTGCTTAAGTAAGAGGATCGAAGAGCGCAATTGATTGGGCAGATGGGGTAGTTGAATATGTGTTTCTATTTTCGATTATTTTTCTTGAAATTTTTATTTGAATGATTTTTACAGGTAGGGGGGCGTTGAATTGTTTATGAAGGGGTTGGGGCAGTTTCATGAACTAATTGGAATTGACCATTTGATGGAGTTCCTTGGATTTCTTTTATTAGATTCTTTGTTTATAACTTCTTCAGTCTCTGTCTGTTCTTCCGGCCATTTTTTATGCTGACGTCCGTATTCTATTACAAGTTTTGGTCTTATTCTAGTGCAGCCAAATGGGAATCGAAGAAAACATCTGGAAACTCCAAGCACATATTTGTCTGATATGCCGACAGGCCCAATGGCCAATCGTTCTCCTCTGTATTAGTTTTTGGCTCGGCCAAAGCTCATTGGAATTCCTCAGGAAGCAAAAAATATCCTAAAATTACCGAGAGAAGGTAATGCAATTGTGGTGGGTCCTTTTCTCCGATGTCACAATGTCACATCGGCTTTCATTCGGCCCTCGGACAAGGGACGGTCGTAAAATTGACCGTACATCTAGCAGTAGCCCGGGATCAGCGGTTCCGGTGGGTAGTTTTGTCTGGAGGATTAGTGCGGTGAGGAGCGTCTTTGGTGGGGCTGAGAAAGGATGCCACGTGGTAGAAAACCAAAGAGATTGAAATGGGGGTAGATTTGGCAATAAGAGTGTGGGCACCAGGCTGGCCGGCTCTTCCTATCTGACATTGTTTGACCCCCGCGACGTGTCGGCCGTCATGTCTTGCTAGTGTCAAGTGTGTCTCATCGGAGCTTCGATATATTGGTTGGTTTCGGAGCGATTATTTTATGATAGAATCGAGGCTGCCAGATTAACAAACAGAGCCGCACCGGCGGACAAAGTTGGACTGCCAATAGCAATTTCATATGCTAATGCCGTTACTTGAAGCTATTGTCAAGAACTAATAAAACGATGTCATTTTGCTCACCCCGCTCGTCGAGTTTGTCGACATTTTTTTTGTCACGCTCTGTTGGGTTCGCGTGGCATATCGAGGTTCTTTTTCTACTGCAGTGCAGTCCAGCGAATTCTTGTCAGAGAGAAGCACCCGGAAAGTTCCAAGTGGTGATGGCCCCGCGCCTCTTCTTCTTACATGCGCTTCCTCTTTAATCATTAGATCATGAGCTCACCACGTGGATATAATCGGCAGTCGATTGACGGAATCACCCTCCTGAAATACACAAGCTTCTCAGGGCTGGACAATCGAGGCACGTGTCTCTTTGGGGAAAGTATTGTCGTGTTTTTGTAAACCGAAAGTGTACGCTAGCAATGCTTTTGGTCGGGCTCAAACTTGACTCATTTTTTTTTTTTTTTGGCTCTTTCCGTTAGTAATTGAACACCCTCAACTTTCCCCCCCTGTTTTAATCTTTGTTGCTATTAAACAAATAGGATTAGGGTGTGGGGGCCATCCTTGGACCTATCCTACCTATCATAGCCGTCCATTCACCGTGGCCAACTCACATCAAGAAGGTTTCCATGCAATCAATAGAGTGGCAAAGACTCGTCAAATTGTGGGCCGCGCTTGTTAAATCTTTCGTCAATAATCATCCAGGGGCCAGGGCCACATCTAGGCTGACCCATGACTTTAGTTTGTGACCTTTATTTATTTATTTTGGGTAAGTAGTATGGCACCTTTATTAATCTTTATTTTGGTGAGGTGCTCAACCGATATTCTTCAGATTCTCTTGGCACGCTCGTATATGTGGGTTTAATCACACATAACTCGAAATAGAATGGCTTTAGCAATTGACCAAAAAGAATGGAATAAATTAAGAAATGCTAATCAGAAACCGTTTGCTTGATCTCAAATAGTCATTGGGTATAAAGGGTATTCGGTTTGACGACGCTTGCATGAGAAACTAAAGAGATTTAAATCATAAACATGGTCCAATTTTCTTGAATCCTTATAATTGTGGGTGAGATAAGCATGGCCCACGTGATCAATAAATATGTGGACGGGGCCATTCACATCTAGCCTTTGGGTGCAAGGGAGATGGGATTTACACACTAATCATGAACTAGCTAGTGTGACGCCGCTGGAAAGAGTCTCTCGTAAATGATTAGCGGCACGAAGAGGGCACGCAACAAGTACAGGCAAGGCGAGGATGCACTTTCATTTGCTCATTGGCTGGCAGTGGCAACTAACGTAACGTGATTTTTGCGGCGCAACGTGCAACATGAAGACTCTCTATGCAGACATTACAGCCGCAGGTTTTGGGCTTCGGCGTTCGGCGTCGTGCGCTCACTGGATGCTCGACTAGCTCGACAACGTACGTACGATGTTCTACGGCCGATGATCAGTAATCCTTAGTCTTCTCCAAATACAGTTGATCACCTAATGTCCTGTTCCTCAAAGAAGGCTCACCTACACTTTTTCGGCCTATGGCATCTAATGCCTTCTCAAGGACTTACAAACTACTTGCCTTTAACTTTTCGTGTGGAACTTCCGATGGCTAGCAGACACAACATGTGCCCATGATTCTTATCAAATTAGTTGTTGAGCTATAAGCATTTGACTTTACGAACATCTCCAGGTTGGTGTAGCATTAATGGACTCAAAAGGGTAGTTTTTGAATTTCCAATCGCTTGATTGAGTAGAACTCAATAGGGGTCCAAACTCCAAAGAGTGCTATTCAAGCAACTCCCAATTTCCTATTTGGTTTATCGACAAGAACCCAATAAGAACTCTCCAGGAGAGTGCTATCCAAGCAACTCTGCCATATATACCTTACTAGTTAGCGGTTACTACTTGGTCATCCACCACAAAAAAAAGCACCAAATAGAGACAAATAGGAAGAGAACTCGAAGATGAATGATAAACCAATAGAACAGCTTTCTTGTCTTCTAAGTTCGTACCTGAAAAATAATAGAGTTGGATGCTTACTTAAAAGAACATTAAGACCAGTAATCATCTGCAGATTTGAATACAATTCCCAGAATCTGGTTGGTGGTAGTTGGATGAATTATGACAATTAAAGCCTTTTACAAGGTACAAATGTTAAGTATTGATCACTAACCTCACTAAATATAGGAAAAATTATTCAAATGTTCCAATGATTTCACTTTATTACAAATTAGTCCCTGTGGTTCCAACTTCAACGATTTGGTTCTTGTGATCACCAAAATGATGTATGAGATCTCCGTCCATATTTTCATTAATCTTGACGGAATATACTGATATGTCAGCATTGTCCAAGTGTTTAAAAATGAATGTCAGTGTATTTTGTTAGGGGATTAACGGAAGGATCCCCGTGCATCATATTGGTGACCATAAGGATCAAATCATTGAAGTTGAAACCACATGGATCGATTTGTAATAAAGTGAAACCATAGAGACCATTTAAGTAATTTCATCTTAAATAGATGATGGCAAAAAAAAAAAAAAAAAAGAAAAGAAGATTTTTTAATGATTTTTTTAATTTTTTTTAATTTATTTTTGTATTTATTTTCGTAATTTTGCCACTCGAAACTTTATTCTTATGGTGGTAGATCCCTTCTTTCGAAGCTTCCAGGAGGGGATGTTTTTCCAGTAAATTGTTGATGTTACGTCCAGGAGTTAGATTCTCTATTATTACATTTTTTTTTTCTAAGCAATTTATGAACACTATATTAATATTTACAAAGGGCTCGCACAATACACAGAAAGGCCCAGAGGGCCAGCTACAAGACCACTGGGCTTAAAGCCCTTTACAAAGACCAATGTGGGCCAAAAGCCCTCAAGAGAGACAAGGGTTCAAAGACAATCGGGGTTTACTTTACTGATACCTTTTATTCTAACGAGCACCTATACCAGCAGTTCATCACTAATGTGCATATTAGCATCAGCGACATCAATTTGTCACTAGTAAGCTTTTATGGAGAATGGGAACAAAGATGTAGTGGGTTCAAAGGTTTTTTTAGCAAACAATGAAATTTATGAAGAAAAAGGGGACGATTTATTATGGTAGCATTTATTTGCCAAAATTTTGGAGAATATTTTTAAAATGTTAAGAATCTTTTGGATATTAAGATTTATTGATGCTTGTAAAATTTTGGAGTGTCTATGTGTAGATATTAAAAATTTTGAAGTATATTTGGCTTGTTCAAAATTTTGGTACCTCGAAATGTTGGAATATCAAATACTACCATAGATTGGGATAGTATGTACCAAGATGAGTTTTAAGGAACAACTACTAGGCTAACGGGCTTAAGCCCAAAGTAAGCGCACATGCGCACTTGAATTAGACCATTGAGTTTAATTTAGACCGACTGTCATGGACTAGATATTGATTTTTTGCACGTTCATCCCAAATATCAATCTGTTTTGGTTGGGCTAGCTAAGTGTCTTCTATGAAGGGTTAAAGATGTTTGTTTGGTATAAAATTAAGGGGCTATTTTTTCTCATCTATGAGTAATTGAAACATAAGTACATTAATTTGGTTATCCTTTAAAAAAAGCTTCCGCAAGCACTAACCTGCACGTACAGAAGCTCCAGGAATTTTAGAAGTCATTAATTAGATTAATACCAAACTCCCCCCAACTTGGCCGAAAGCTTGTTGTATGGTTTTGTTGCCATTTCATTTCTCCTCGAGCAGAACAGATGTTAATTAACTTCCAAAAGAAAGGTCGGATGAATTGATCATATAATTTAGCTTAATTATAGCCCGGTAACAAGTAACATGAAAACAGTCTTAAATAGGCTCTAGGTTTGATTAAAAATTACGAGGTAGAGTGAAGTGTTAATTTAATTAACACTTTTTGTTTTAAAATCTAATCAAGTCAACCACTCGGATAGATATTCATCGAACATATGGAACCACGTCAAATTTTAGGGCTAAAAGATGGGCTCGATCTCTCGGTGGACTTCGTGTTTTCTATGGACCACTTGGAATCGGCCATAATAAAGACTGGGTCTAGATGCTTCCTACCTATTGCAGCCTATATATATATATATATATATCTCGTTTTCAGTACTAAGACACTAAATGGAAATGCAACTGGGCCCAACCAAGACATTAAATGGCAATGCAAGAAGTAGTAGTCACTTCGATTGGTCTCTGCGGGTTTGGAATTTGGAAAGATCCTAATAGGCTCTAAGACAAGGTTGCTTGGAAATGGGCTTCAACGAGGTTAATTTGTAGACAAAGTGGGCCCTGAAGGCTGCGGTTGATCGAGACTACAGGGCAGCAAGCAAACCCGACGGTTATTGGGGCTGGATCCAGGTGTGGTTGAAACGCCCCGAACCTGCGGGTTACGGGGCTTACTTTAAAATCAGTGAAAATTAACAAAATTTTGGGAGTAAAAATAATAATCAGCAATCATAAAATAAAGTAGGGGTGGGTACCAATATTGTCGGAGCCAGAATTTGAAATTTCAGCTCAGTACCGGTAAGAATCGGATGCCTATTTTGGCATCCAGTTCCGGCCCGGCAGTTGTTGGAATTCCGGCAGTGAAATATGGGCTGATTTTGGGCCCAAAATTTTAATTTTTCGGACTTTTGATTCTGGGCTTATTAGTTATCATACAATTTAGTCTTAGGCTTGATTTTTTAGGCAGGTTTTTAAAGATGGTTGTTGGATCCAAAATGGCAAAATTTAGTTAGATGTTAATGTTGGATTGGATGTTGGATCCAATACTTTTTTATTCATTTACATATCACAATTCTATAATTTCAATTGCATTAAATTAATAAATCACATACATACATTAATGAAAGAAAAATGATACAAAATTGTAAATAACAAATTTACAAATTACAAATAAACAGATAAAAAAAATTCTACAAATAATACAAATTTACATTTTGAAAAAAAAAAAAATCTACAAATATTACAAATTGGATAGTTGAATTGAATGGAATAAAATGTTAGCCATTTAATCAAAACATCACTATCATATGATTATGATAGTGTTAGTTTTGTATGGTCTTTTTATTTATACCTATAATATTTAATGACCAACTATAAAAGATTGGTCACTAATAACTAAACTAATTTAAATTTTAACTAATGCATAACATAACACCTAATTGATTACTTTCCATTTTCCAAAACAATGAAACATCACCATATCAAAATGATCAACTTTACAAAATAATGAAAATTATGAAATATGTGCACAACACCATGTCCATCATTAAAAAAAATCCAAATCCAAAAAATAATTGTTTATGTTTATTGCATACTCATAGTTAAATAAAGAACAAAATACAACACACTCCCAAAATCCAAATTACTAATTACCAATCAATCCCATTATATAAGATTTTAAGCCTAACAATTATTATTCTAATATTATGGGCATTTTCCTTGAAAGCAAAAAATAATATACTAATATTGTATTTTTGTAAACTATAGAATAATAGAATAATAGAATAATATTCATATTGTTAAAGTATAGAATAATAAAACCTATACTCTAATACTCATATTGTCCATAGATTTTTTTTAACAATTAAAATGAAAGACAATAAAATGGCCAGTAACAGACATATAGTTCATATTTTGAACCGAAGTCCACGTGTCTGTTGTATAACAAGTCCTAGGACGCGTTCCCAAAATGATATTCCTCAACTTATTCTTCACATCAAAATAAAGACCTATACAATACTTCATCACTGTGTATCGAGAGGGCATCCTAAATTGGGGCTCAAGTTCATGAATCATATCTTTGAACCCATCCTTGCTCACCACCCTAAATGACAACTCATCGACGATTATGAATCGAGCGATGACCCTCATAACTTTCTTCTTATCATACGTATCTATCTTCATCTCTCTCCACCACATCCCCTTTACCAATTTTGAAGAAGCACCGTGAGTGAACTTCGATTGAGAGAAGTCTAATTTACTTTGCTTCCGTTGGTAGGCTAAACAACCTTTCAAGTGAGACCTCATACCAGAGGTCCCTTGACGGATGTGGTGAACCCCAACCAAGTGATTACAATAGTTACATTTTGCCATTGACTTCTCTGGATCAGTCACTTTTTCATCCCTTGTGAAATGATCCCACTTGGGAGATGGTTGAGAAATTTTCCTCCTTTTTGGGAGAGGTGGCACTGACACATCAATACCACCCCCAACTTGAGAAGCCGGCTCCTTACGAATAATAGGGGAGGAAGCATCGACTCCAACTTAAGGGCGTGGTGTCGGTGAGTCAACCGAAGGATTAGAAGTAAACGGATCCATCTGAGAAAACAAAAAGTTTTGAAAAAAAAATTATAAGATTTTTATCCCCTAAAATACTCAATACTCTAATAGTCATTTTAAAATTGCATAATAGTCATTTAAAAAAATAAAATAGAAACCAAAAATTAAATTAAATTAAGCATACTCATACTCTAATTACTAATAGTCATTTTAAAACTAAACATGTCATTTCTAAACAATTTCAAACGGATTCACAACGTTGCTAAACAATTTCAAACAGATTCAAATTAAACATATTCATTTCTAACATATTCATACGTGAATAATTTCAAATTCATACGTAACCATTTAATACGTGAATAAATGGATCTTCTTTTATTTAAACATATTCATACGTGAATAATTTCAAATTTAACATATTCATTTCTAAACAATTTCAAATTAAACATATTCACAATATACGTCATTTTAAAATTAAACATACTCATATTCTAATTGCAAAACAATTTCACAATCAATCAAGAAAATTTCAAACACAATTTCAAACAGATTCACAACTTTTTGAATAATTTCAAAAAATTTCAAGAAAATTCAAATTACATTAAAATATATACTCTAAAATAGATACTTATACACAATCAAATAATCAATCAAGCCCACTGCCCATCCTCCAATTGCAAACATATTCACAACTTCGAATAAAACTAAATCCTCCAATCAAGCTCATCCTCCACAGTTTCACAACCTAATCTAATATATACTGTACAATAAATAATTAACTAATGAACTACAATAATTAACTAAATAAGTGAACAAATTTTTAATTTTTTACCTCAATGTAGTGCACTGACCACACACGACACAACACAAAAATTAGTTAACAAATAATGAAATGAAGAACAAGAAACTGATTATAATGAAAATGAAATTGAAAAAAAAAACTAAAAAAATTAAACAGAGAAGTAGAGACCCAGAGAGGGTAGAGGCAGAGTTGATCAAGAGAGAGAGAGAGAGATAGAGGGAGAGAGAGAGAGAGAGGGTTGTCAATCAGTCAGCAGCAGCGGCCTTGGCCCTTGGCCTTTGACGGCGTCACGCCAGAGGGATTGAGAGTGAGGCAGACAGCCACCACCAAGACCAGAAGGAGTGAGAGACTAGAGAGAGAGAGCTGAGCAATGAGTTGAGGCCTGAGAGAGTGAGACTTCGAGAGACTAGAGAGAGAGATAGAGCTGCGTGAGGCGAGAGAGAGAGAGCTGCGGCGTGAGGTGAGAAACTGAGAGAGTGAGAGGGGGGACTTGGGGAGAATAATAGGGAGGTTTTGAAAAAAAAAAAAAACCCTTGGACCAAAATGCACAGCTTTGGTCATGTCCAAAATTGTGCATTTTGGGGGTTTTTTTTTTTAAAAACTGGAACCGTGAACTGCATATAACCTATACCGGCTCCGGTTTCGGGTGGTATACGGTATGCACAAACCGGTATCGAAACCGGAATTCCGGTACCTGTGGAGGTTTTGCCCACCCCTAAAATAAAGTAAATAATGTTTGATAGCATAATCTATGTTCAAAACTTCAAACCGAATAACAACAGTACTTTGTTTAAAACTGTCTCTAGATATATTAAAGACTAAATTGCTATCTATTTAAAAATGTCTCTAGATTTGAAAAAAAAACTTATTTTTTTGTCGTATAAATGGTAAATAGTTTCATTAATCCCAAACTTCAAGGTATACAATAAGTTCATAACAAGCCCACTAAATCATTTTACAAGCAAAATGATAATATAATAGTTGGCATAACCAAGACAGACACATATGCCATAGAATGACATATTCCAAGGGGGCCTTAGATTCGTGTTAGTTTTTCCTCCTGTTGCCTTCATCTCCTTAAGATTCTTATCAAGGCTCTTCTTAAGCTCATTACGTGACACACTATCTTTCTTACGTGGAGACGTGACAAAGTGCTCGACCTCCACGGCTCCACCTCTACATCATCATCAACATTTAAATCATTGAGGATTTCAAACTTATTAAGCGATTGGCCTTGTTGATCCATTGGCTCTTCAAGCATATACATTCACTTCTTTAAAGTTAAATCATTTTTTTTAAAATAACCTTTTCAAATAAAATTAAAATTATAAACTTTAAAACACTTGCAAATAAGATATATAACTTTCTCAAATAAAATGAAAACTCGAAATCTAATAAAAATATATTTTATTATTAAATATTATATGAAAACTAGGGGTACAACAGCGGTTTATTAGATGAGGGAATTGCATTGGCGCCTACGTATCGCAGCAGCAGCTAACGTAGACATATTATATGACCCTCTTGCAAATAAGATACATAACTTTCTGTATGCACATGCAGGCCAGGCCAGGCTAGGCTGCTAGCTGATCAGAAGAAAAGAACAGAACATAATTTTATTTAGTGGAAACTATATTGAAGAGATCAAGAAGCGTGCCGATGGAGTGGGATATCTTTGCGTTGATCAGCAATTGGCTCGTGAAAGACGTGCCTGCTGCCCTGCCCTAAAATAATTCGTTGCTGCAGCTTAATTCGTTGATCAGCAATTAAAATTGCCGATTTATCGAAGAATGTGTCGGAGATTGAAAAAAAATGTATTCATCTCATTTTAAAAAGAAAATAAGAAACAAGAAGCTAATTAAAAAGGAAAAAAATGATCTGATTCAGGGTTTTGTGTGCACGTTCAACTTCAACTTATAAAAAAAAAAAGAGGAGATCCAGCTGAAATAAAAACGTCCTAAAACAAGGAGAAAAAAGAACAAGAAAAAAGAATATTATGTATAGACAATATAATGTTTAAATATTATGTGGCCAGCTAGAAATGTGATATATACGGGGTAAGATGCCGTTATTTAATTATTCATATGCCTCGAATCATCAATCGAGGTGGGAGGAATGCTTTTGTTATAAATAGGGCACTCTAACTCGTGAATCTTCTCACTTCTCAACCAACGAAGTTGCCTTCCTCTTCTCCCCCACAAAAATCAAGCGTCATGAGATCGCCCAAGTTCTCCATGGCAGTGGCTGCCAGCACCATGCCACAAGCTGAAAGATTTGGTCCTGGTGAGATATCCCGCAATCCTTTAATAGTATTTACCTTAACTTTTATTAGTCGGTTTTTCGATGCCATATGTCTTGCCACACGATAGCTTTATATTTTCGTGTTAGTAGTGAGAAAATCTCACGTCAGTGCAACTATAAATTTGATCTAGTACGTTATTTCAAGGTTTAATCTAGCTAATCTTCAAATATTTATTTTTTTGATACCTTTTTGAAATAGACCCTGTTAATTTATTATGATACACTGATCAAATTAAATTTAGACTATCTTGGCCATCCTACATTAAGTGGGCTGGCATTGTTATTTTCTTCCACATCATCTAGGCGAAGGCAATGATGGTGTCACTTAGATCTAACTCGATAAGCTCGCGACATTTGTGAATAAGTAGTTTCATGACGTCTCTCATCTAAATCTCGCATATTTTGGCAACCTTTTCTTCCCCACTTCATGGCGAGCCTGGCTGTATGATAGTAGTCGAGAAGTTTTTCGGGTTGGCTCCGTGACACCGTCGTAACTAGTCGTTTTTCCTCCAAGTGACACCGTACGGGAAAAAAAAAAAACAATGTCAGCCCACTTATTGTGTAATGGCCAAGATGAAAGTCTTTTCGACCACTTCACAGGTGTTGACTCTCGACTTGGGGTGTACGCGGCTAGGGACAATGCACTATTTGATTTGGTCCTGAGTGGTGAGATATGCTGCAATCCTTTATTAGTATTTAACTTAACTTTTATTCGTCGCTTTCCGATGCCATATGTCTTGGCACTTGATAGCTTTATATTTCCGTGTTAGTAGTGTTAAAATCTCACGTCAGCGCATGTTTAGTCGGAACCTATATATTTGATCTAGTACGTTATTTCAAGGTTTAATCCAGATAATCTTCAAATATTTATTTCTTTGATACCTTTTTTGAAATAGATCACCCTGTTAATTTATTACAATACGCTGATCAAATTAAATTTAGACTATCTTGGCCATCCTACATTAAGTGGGCTGGCATTGTTATTTTCCTCCACATCATTTAGGCGAAGGCGATGACGGTGTCACTTGAATCTAACTCGATAAGCTTCTCGCGACTATTTGGGTATAAGTAATTTCATGGCGTCTCTCATCCCCGGTAATCGTGCCACATATTTGGACAACCTTTTCTTCCCCATACTTCATGGCGAGCCTGGATGTATGACAGGAACTAGTCGAGAAGTTTTTCGGGTTGGCTCCAAGTGACACCGTACGTCATCGCCTTCGAGAGGAACAAAAAAGCAATGTCGGCCCACTTAGTGTGTGATGGCCAAAATGAAAGTCTTTTTGACCACTTCACAGGTGTTGACTCTCGACTTTGGGTGTATGCGGCCAGGGACAATGCACTATTTGATTTGGTCCTGAGTGGTGAGATATGCTGCAATCCTTTGTTAGTATTTACCTTAACTTTTATTCGTCGCTTTCCGATGCCATATGTCTTGGCATTCGATAGCTTTATATTTCCGTGTTAGTAGTGCGAAAATCTCACTTCAGTGCATGTTTAGTTGGAACCTATATATTTGATCTAGTACGTTATTTCAAGGTTTAATCCAGATATTCCTCAAATATTTACTTCTTTGATACCTTTTTAAAATAGATCCTGTTACTTTGGTACGGTACACTGATCAAATTAAATTTAGACTATCTTGGCCATCGTACATTAAGTTGGCTGGCATTACTATTTTCTTTCACATTATCTAGGCGAAGGCGATGACGGTGTATCACTTGGATCTAACTCGATAAACTTTTCTCGCGACTGTTTAGGTATAAGTTATAATTTCATGGCGTCTCTTATCTGTGGTAATCGTGCCACATATTTGAGCAACCTTTTCTTCCCCATACTTCGTGGTGAGCCTGGCTGTATGACAGTAACTAGTCGAGAAGTTTCTCGGGTTAGCTCCAGTATTCCTCTCTGCTGGATTTGTGGTAAAAGCCTAACTAAAACATAGGTTTTATTTTTGTACTTTTATGCTAGTGTCCTTTTGTCATGGGCTGAGGTCGAAAGAAATCTAGAATTTCTTTAAGTCACGTGGGTGTAGACAAAGTACTTCGCAGTTACCAATATAGCTGTTGTTATCCTTAAAAGAAAGGGATCATTAATGTCCAATCTTTTCTCTGATTTTGATCATTTTGGTTCATGGACCTGTACTAACTCGATCTGTCTGTGTAATAAAAGACCCCACCTCCAGCTGCGTAGCCACAATTTCATTTCTGGAGGTACCAAATACAATATTAAAATTTGGAGAACACTGTAAATAAAAAAAGAGAGGCTCTATTAATTTTAGAGGTTAATCACTATAATAAATTTGACTTTTTGAGACGCATTTTTTTTGGGATGCCTAAAAATCTGTCTCAAAAAGTACTCTTTAGGAAAAAAATTTTAAAATGCGTCTCAAAAAACTGTGAAAGAGTATTTTGCGGGGATGAAAAAATATTTTTAGAGAAAATTTTTTCGATCCCTAAAACGTTCGAACTATTATCACATACCATTCAAACACTTATCACTTTCCATTGGAACGCGTTTAAATATCGTTTGAATGAAAATAAAAAATTAGGCGCCTAAATTATTATCCATTTTTTTCCTTTGAAATGGTTTTAAATACTGTTCGAATCAACTTTAAATGAAAATAAAAAAATTAAGCGCCAAAATTACCTCTTTTTTTCCATTGGAATGCTTTCAAATACCATTCGAACTAGGTTTGAATGAAAATAAAAAAATTAAGCACCAAAATCACCCATTTTTCAATTGGAACACTTTTAAATACTGTTCAAACGCCTAATGTGAAATCTAAATAAAAAGATGAAAATCTCGGAAGTGGTCATTATCTCACAAACTATACACTTGGTTCTAGAGAGAGAGAAGGGAAAAGGAGAAGGCCAGAGAAGGAGATGACAAAGATCCAGAAGAGACGGTTTTCTCCTTTATTGTTTCATAAGATAATTGTTTCCATTCGCAGGGAGAAGGGCTAGCTTCAATACAATACAGATGGGCGCGGTGGATACAACAACTACAATACCACTGGCAGCGGAGGCTACAACTAGTTATCTAGCAGATTGTGATTACATATATATATTAGTGTCCAAAAGGGTTGTTAGTTTTATGTATTATATTAGGCTTGGTGGCTTAGCCATGGTATGGTTTTGTTTCCGTTTAGTTGTTGCAAGGGAGAGAGTAATGGTGGTGCGGTGCCCTATATTGTAGTCCGGGATGGTAATATAATAAAGGCTGAGCGATCTTTGTGTGAAGTTTCCATGCTATAAAGTAGTCATCTTCTACAATTGACGATCAACGGCTTTTCTAGTCTGTTTTTTGTTCTTCTATTTGGTGCCTAATAAAGTTGCCTTTCCTGTAGCATTCACTACAAGAAAAATTGCCTTTACGGACGGTTTTTGTTTGGGACGGACACAAAACCGTCCCTAAAGGGCCCCTTTTGGGACGCAAAAAAAGAACCGTCCCAAAAGGGGTGTCAAGCCATGTCTTTAGGGACGGTTCCTCTTTCGTCCCTAAAGATAGGGTTTTAGGGACGGATTTCCAGCATCCGTCCCAAATAAAATGGCGGGAAGAAACTTGGGACGACAACATTTCGTCCCAAAAATACAGCAAGTTCAAACTTATTTTCGTCAGTTCGAACTACCTTTTTGGGACGGTTAAAGACCGTCCCAACAAAGAAATAAGTTCCAACTACTATGAATGAAGTTCAGATTTAAGCTTTGGGACAGTAGAAAAGCGTCCCAATAATGTTCAAGTTGGGACTATCTTGAACATAGTTAGCACCGACGTCCGACGTGCGAACTGCATATATATAAGTTCGAACTAATATGGGATTTGACTATTAAAACTCCCCATGTTTGACACCTGTCTAAAATTTGATTTATTTAAACTAGTCCGAACTAGCTTCTATGTAGTTCTAACTTTGCAGACAGAGCAGATCGACGCGATGTGATGTGACCCTTCATTTAATGCGTCAGGTAAGTCCGAACTAATATTACGTCCGTTGCAACATATGTAATAGGGATAAAAGTGCTAACTTTCTTTACTATAGTGCGGACTTGTGAAATGTAGTGCGAACATCTTTAGCGGATACATACATCTGGATAGATATCTTGTCTTTCTTGTCCGAACGTCCTATCTCCAAGTCCGCACTATGGGTACTATATTTAAAAAAAAGAAACAACGCCATTTGGACACAGAAGTGTGACAAACTTCTTGGATGCTGCTAAGGTCCCTTCACATGTTGGGGAGGGCAGGCAAAAGCCTCCCGGTCCGATCTGCATAGAGACATTGAGGAAGAGTAGATCGCAGCTCAAACGGGCTAAGGGAGTGGTAGATGATACAGCTAGATCCTCTTGGGCCACCGAGCTTCTTGAAAGTTTTGGTCGGCTTGAGGATCTTGTCAGAAAGAAGTTTGAACAGCAGCACGGGATGATAGAGAAGTTAGGGAAGAAGGTCGATGACCTTAGTGGTTCGGTCGATGCGATGCAAAGGACGGTTCATTCACTTTCGTAGTCTAGTTCTTATTTTATATCTTCTTTTTGGTTATGTGCTTATTTTGGGACAATGATATTTTGTACTTATTTTGGATATGTTGGATTCCTTGGTTTTGTACTTATTTTGGATATGATGGACACTTCTTTATGGACTTTATGGACAATTGTTATCTTTATGTTTATATTACTGATTTGTACTAACTTTTACTGTCTATGTTTTTTTTTTTTAATTAATTTACGTTATCAAATAAACATTCAAGGCAAAAAAGTATTAATGGTGTAAAAGCAGTTTCAACTGGAAAGTCTAAGTTCGCACTAGCTATCTCTTAGTGTGCACTTGAGAATATAAATCCCAACTAATATTTTCCAAGTGCGAACTATTTAGACTTTACGAATTTAGATTCAACGAAGAAAGAGTTCGGACCGCGTATAGTTAGGTTCGCACTATATTCCGTTAGTTTGCACTTTTTAAAATTTTTTCCCTCGATAATCCTCGCGCCATGTTAAATTTGATATTTTTATATGGAAGTAAATAGCAAAACGATGTCGCTCCACCTTGTGCGAACGTCCTTGATGTCCGTGGGGACTAGTTCCTATGTAGTGCGAACGGGTCCACATGAATTACGTAGTCCGAACTGGTTAAAGCGTAATGCCCACTAAGTTATGATCTTGTGCGAACACGCGTTTCATTTGAATTTCATGTGACCACGCAAATTTTGTTTCCCGGAATGTTAAGTTGGAACTGGTACAGATGAGGGCGAACGATGATGTAGTAGTCCGAACGGGTGTTCTTTGGTGCACACTAATATATGTTAGTGTGAACTATATATTGACATTGTATTATTTATATGGTAATGTGTGTTAAATTTATTATTTTACTACGATTTACCTTTCATATTTTTATCACATGTACTCTAATGTGTGTTAAATGTCATCTTTATTTCATGTACCTACCATGTTGTGATCATATGTACACCAATAAAGTGATGATGATCGTTATGCTAACTTGAGGACATTGATAATGAGTGTAGCACGTGTGAGTTGATGTGAGGCACGTGTGAGTTGTAATGTGAGGGTACTATTAAGTTTGTTAGAATGTGCTTAATACAATTTGATAACCCGGTGATATTATGAGCACATTACTATAGATGTGCAAGACGTATTGAGTGATGAAGATCATTATGCTAACTTGAGGACATTGATAATGAGTGTAGCATTGTGTGAGTTGATGTGAGGTAAATTAATTTTGTTAGAATGTGTTTAACACAATTTGATAACCCGATGATATTATGAGCACATTAGTATAGATGTGCAAGACGTATTAAGCAAATGTATATTAGGCTTGACACATTAGTAATAACCCAAGCGCGTGTGTTAATATATGTTGCAATCTAATGTGTTAAGGAGTGCTAATTTAAATTGATGTATCTATTATGTTTTCCTCACATTATTTTTATGATTAGAAAGTGTTATCGGATTGTGATTGAATTGTAAATTGATACGTGTTTTTTAAATTATCGTAGTCCCTTTTTACGTTTTGAACTACGAACAATAAGTCCTAACTGGGCCAAATATAAGTTACGTCTTCGTGTATATAGTGCGAACTCATTTCAATATAAGTCCGAACCATCATATCTACAAACGGTGTCGTAATGATTAGTGCAGACCAGTATATATACAGTTCCAACATATATAAGTCTAGTTGGAACATATATTTCTTCGGAGTGGAAGCAAACTGTGTCGTCCAACTTACGTAAGTTCGAACTAGGTGAGATTGTTCGAACTTGAGCGAATGGGAACCAAACGGTGTCGTCCAACTTAATATCCCAGTCCGAACCTATATATACTAGTTCGAACTGGGAACACAGACTTAAAAAAAAACTTAGCAGCTTTGTGCAGACCCATTTGTGCACGAAGCTGCTAAACAAAAGGGGGAGTTCGGCTGGGCAAAGGAGGTTTTACGGTGTGGTGAGCGAGGACAACACTGAAGAAAACATTGGGCTAGTAATTTGTGGGGATATTGGGGTCTTGGGTGGCTCGAAAAATCTCAATATCGTCGTGGGTTTTGTAGGTGTGAAGGTATTTGAGAGGCTTGTCTCCGGCCAAGCTCCGGTTAGAAGTGCCATTGAGGTATTTCTTTCACATCTACTTCAGTTTTCCTTGCTTTGATTCCAATGTATGGTGGTGATTTGAAGATGGGATTTGAAGGTGGGATTTGTCGTGAAGACCTCAAGAATCTGTTGCCAGTGGAGTAAGTCACTCTTCTCCTATGTCTTGTACACACTTCTATCTTGTTTTTGATTGGTTCTTGTTGTGATTTGGTGTCTGGATGAGGTCCTTGGCGTGGTTGTTCAGTCGTTGGGTTTCTGCAGATTTGGGTCTGTCCGTCATAGTTCGAACTACATATTTTGCTGTTGAAACGTATTTGTATTAGTCCGAATTGTATATTTGCATGTTGAAACTTATTTAAATCTGAATTCAAACTGAGTATTTATATGTTGTAACTGTGCTTTGCAACTCTGTCTATTTTGGATATGTTGTTGAAACGCATGAGCTATATGGTGGGAACGAATAAGATTGTTGTTGGAACTTATTTCACGTATGTTTAAACATTTACTCTGAAGTTGAACTGAATATTTTTCAGTTGTAACTGTGCTTTGCAACTGTTTCAACGCTTTATTGTTTGTTGAAACTGAATTCCATTGCATGAGATATATAGTGGGAACTCATGATATTATTGTTGGAACTCGTGTCAGTGTGCTTAAACATGTACTCTGAAGTCAGAACATGCTTTTCAAATGTTGAAACTTGTATTGTCAGAATATGTTTGATGAAACTGAATTCTATTGCATGAGAGTTCGGATGATGACAGTTCAGACATGGGAGATGACGGGGGACATGAGACTTGAATGTGAGAATGAAATAAGTCTTAGAAAGCTTGAACTACATATATCGTAAAGGAAAAATGTTAATTTGATTAATGAACACGTTATATTACTAATTTCTTTTAAATTCTAACATTATAATTGTGTATGAAATAGGTGGAGAGACAATGGCCAACGAGCGGTTGCCCCATGCCCTTCATCACCACCCCCTGTCTTTAACGACGTGGTACATCTGACTCTAAGGCGACTATGTTAAGTTTTAGTATAACATAACTTATTTTTTGGAATTATAATTGTGTTTGAAATAGGCAGCAACAACATCATGTAGACGGAGAAGCCAGTTGGTGCCGGTGATGCCCGCTCCTACACCCTCCACCCCTGCATCTGGAGATTTTGAAACCCGTGCTTCATCACAACCTACTCTTGCACCATCCTTAGGGGGTATGACACATAGCAGTACTGGATGTAAGTTGTATTAGACCTTTTTCATGTATTTCTTTTTTTTAGTTATGTTTCCTTATAATGTTTTATTATGTAAATGCAATCGCATCCATTTTTTGGTCTTTGCAGCCACGTCTAATTCTGGATGCGTGGTAGGACGCGTGGGCTCCCATTAGACAAGGTACGGGCCACTCGACTCGATAAGTTGAGTGTGTCGATTCCTGATAACTGTGCCGCCGATGTTGGTGAGAATTCGGCTAAGCTTTCCACTCAGATTGGATTATTAGTTCGTGGTACTATACCCATGGCGACTTCATCATAGAATGAGGTTCCTACAGAGTGCAAAGAGTACGTCACATATTGGTAAGTATATTTCACCTTTATATATGATATTTCATTACTTGATAACTGACGGTCTTATTATGTCATGCAACAGAACGATTTCAATCTTGATTATAATCGAGAGGAGGACCTACGGACAGTGAACATGATAATGGCGAAGAGCTACCGTCAGTTCAAGGGAAGATTGCATGAGTACTACAAGAAAAAAGGGGGCGGGAATAAGGAAGTGGCTATTCGACACCCCCATCCAGACATGGATGAAGATACTTGGGCGAAATTGTGTGACATGTTTGCTGATCCAAAATATGAGGTACATGTATATCTTTGACTGCAATTACTAATTATGAACGCGTTTAACCATTTATCATGAAACTATTTCCAAGAAAAATGTAAAGTAAACACTGAAAATAGAAAGGGCTTGACGATTTTCCACACAGCGGTACAAGGACGTTTGCTCGATATCGAAAAGTGTTAGTAAGTGATATCATTCTTATTTGTATATTGCTATCTTTATTTACTTCATTTCTAACTTGTTACGTAATTCTCTAGGAAACTTCCCTTCTGTAACTTCAGAGATTGGGCCAGCTGAATTGTATGCTGCATCCCACAAGCGGAAAAATAGGGACTGGTTTTTCGATGTTACTAAGGACAATCATGTGAGTACACTTACATTGATCCATTTGGTATGGTGTTTATTTTAAAGTGTTAATAGTTATTGTCATCCTTGGTGGTTGTACTTGGTAATAGATCCGCTGGTTGGTGGTTGTCTTGGTACTTGATTTTGCTGGTTAGTGGTTCTATCGAAGTTATTGGAATACTCTATTGCTTGTGTTGGTAGCTATATGAATTTTTGTACTCAGGAATAGTCCCTACTATAGCAGTTATGCTGCCAGATTTACTACGACTATCTCTTGTAGAGTTCTTTTCCATTTGTCAAATATTATAATTTCACATATATATACCAAATGAATGTAACATTAATTATTAATGATTCATCTTATGGCAAGTTTTTTGCAGTAAAAGATGAGGGAATTGCAAGAGCAAGCTATCTCAGATGGGAGGTCCTACAACGACATTGATATCCTCCATTAGGTCCTAGGCCCCAAGCCTGGTTATGTGAGGGGGTTGGGGCGAGCAGTGAAGCCTCCAAGAAGCTCGGGATCGACATCCACTAGTGTAGCGCGACAATTAAGAGAGGCACAGTTGGAGATAGATAGATTGAAAGCGAAACGGGAAGCTGAGATAGAGCAGATGAGAATAGAGCGGGAAGCAGAGATGGTGCGCATGCGAGCTGAGCGACAACAAGAGATGAAGGAGTTGGAGAACAGATTGATGAGGGAAATGAGGGAGCGCATGAATGATTTCATGACAAACTCTTCCCACGGTTTG
Organism: Morella rubra; assembly: GCA_003952965.2. Classification (NCBI taxonomy): domain Eukaryota; kingdom Viridiplantae; phylum Streptophyta; class Magnoliopsida; order Fagales; family Myricaceae; genus Morella; species Morella rubra. The sequence goes on along the minus strand of RXIC02000144.1, from coordinate 116,868 downwards.
TAGACCCTATTCCCGTATTCGTTGTTGGACAATGTGATTTATATTATTTTGGAATTATGTTGGACTTATGTTAGCTTGGTTTGATGCTTATTTTGGACATATGTTATTTTTGGATTTATGTTTAGTATCATTATATTATAAACAATGTTTAAAATTTGGAGAATGATGTTATTTTTGTAACTTTGACTTATGAAGACCCGTATTGGTTTCTTGTATGGATGATAGTATTCTGAAATCTATTGTAGCACATTCATGTATGGGTTTATTGAGGAATTTTGGTTTCAATTTTTTGGGATTCTGCATATTACAGGTCTCCGTTCGAACCCAGGTTTTTCAAGTTAGGACACGTATAAAATTACAGGTCCGGGTTCGAACTTATTTACAACACGTTCCAACTACTATCTATTGAGTCCGAGAACCAACTGTTCGACTAAACCCCGATGTCTGAACCGAAACAACAAAAGTTCCAACTTAATAAACTCTACTCCAACCGGAACCTATTCCAACTACACTTTGTTAGTTACAACATACGTACTGTTAGTTGGCACTGGTTATAGTCCGGACTAATATAACCGTGTTCCAACTGTATGCTGTTGGCACTTATGATGTCTCCGTGCGGACTGTCTAAGTTCAGACTGAAGTAAAATAGTTTGAACAAAGGCAGTTCGGACTTACCTCTTGTAGTTCCAACTTGATGTGGTTCCGACTTAGTTCTGTAAGTTCCGACTCGCATAAGTTCGGACTAACTCTTTGCTTGTAGTCGGAACTTGTTTCGTCAGTAGTTCGGACTATTATCGCTGGAAGTGAGTCTTTTGGGACGGTTTCGATTTGCAGTCCGAACTTGTGTATATTTAGTTCAGACGTGGAGAATTTGGGACGGACTGCCAATTGGCGTCCCAAAAATGTTGGGACGCGTCCGGACATAAACCGTCCCAAAAGACCTTTTGGACGTCCTAGAAACCTTCTGGGACGTAGCTGTTGGGACGCGTCCTTGGGACACCATAAACCGTCCCAAAAGACCTTTTGGGACGGTTTTTTGGCCTTTTGGGACGCTTGCACTCCGTCCCAAAAGGCCAAATTTCTTGTAGTGATCTAGACTCAACAATTTTAGAACTTGTTCTAAAATTATTATTGAATTTTCAAATAGAGAGGAAGACCTTATTCTACACCTATATATAGGTGTTAACAGGGTCTAAACAAGATTTTTCACACACATATAAGAGGAATATTTATATCTGGAAAACCGGTTCATGATTTGCTGCCTATCACTATGTGCATACAAAGGGCACCTCACAATATGGCTAACAACATGGATTTGGTGTACGCAGAAATCCAGTAATTTCATTTGCCGAAGAAGGGAATGGCAGACAGCCCTACCAGATTCCCGGAAAAAACACTTCAAAGACGTTGACATATTGATCCACATACAACCTCTAACTTAGTTCACATCTTAAAAACAACAGTGATCCTGCTCTTGGACGGCCAAGCCAATGTTTGACGAAATCGAACTGGTTGCCCAACCAAATCTCACTTGGGATCCAAAACTTCGTAAAATGCATACAAAACTTCCATGCAATTAATTAATTATCTGGTATTTTTTCATACAATTAAAGATCATGTATTTTACATTTTACATCTTAAATTAGCACGTTCGACACATTGCATCTACAAACTACATATTTCTAATATATTGCACTCTTCATCTATTTTTTTCTATCAAATTGGACGGAAATTGACTTCTTCTTTTTTAATTTGAAATGTTGATTATGCCTTTAAAAATAAAAATGCAAAAGCTATAGTATTTCGTGGGTAAAAAATATATTTTCTCCTATTATTTATTACTAATCCTATATAGGCTATAGCAAGCATCTCCATCATCAGACGAACAAAGAATTTGCGGTCGCATAAAGAACCCTAAGTTGCAACTAATCTCTGATCAAAGAACCCTGCTGGTACACTAACACACGTGAAGGAGACTTGAGAATTGGACCAATCTCGCAGCTTCAATTTGGTACCATGACTTCGACTGCAGCAATGGAACTTGGATCCTTTCATCAACTTACATGTAGGTACTGTACGTGCATATATCAAGTGAATTGTAAAGATCATAAAAAGAAAAATACGGATAGGAATCCTCCCGGCCTTCAAGTCTCTTATCGTAGAGCTTTGAGTTATTGGACTGCATGCAAATTAAGGTATTAATTCAGCATAAACATGCAATATGCTTCTATAAAAATCCAATCTAGTCAGTCAGCGGGGACACGATGCCGCAAGCACACAAATTAACCTTGACGAAATAGCCACAGAGAAGTACTTCGTTTTCTTCCTCCACGGTTAAGACGAGCATGTGATTACGTGTTTAAATTTGCCGCACTCATGATCTCATTTGAAAACATATATGCATTAAGTACTTATTCCAACTCTTGGATGAATAAGACTTCATTCTTCAGCAAAGGACCTCAAAAGATCACGAATTTCTTTTTCCTTAATAATTAGGTAGAACACGTTCTGCGGAAAATCTACATATATCTATAATTTTAGCTAGTTCGAGCCTATCGTAGGTCGAAAATTATGTCAACATAAGTTAACCGACTTATCGTTATAAATATTATAAATGCACGAATTACATATTCCATATTTATATTCACTTGTTGTGGAACCCAAAATAGTGGAGCTTATCGCGGGACATTTCGTCAAAGGCCACCAAGTCTTCCGCTTTCCACGCGATGCAACTATTGCATGCGCGCGCCTAGTTATAATTGTCCTCTTATTCGAGAAAGCTGCATGCCTATTTTTGCCCTCAACCACCTGCATGCCTCTCCCATGACTTGACGTTAGATATATGAAATCCTTTATATTACCTTTTGTAATTGCAGAAGAATATATATGGCGGAGTAATTACAAATTCTATATATCATATATAGGAACCTTGCGGCTTGCGGAGGTAATCATTTAAACGTAACTAAATCGTGCCACGTTAATTTGCTATAAAATTATTGAGGTCAATTGAGTAAAAATCATCAGTGCGATATATATGATCTCCTATATATATGGACTGAAATCGATAATTAGACCCTTATGTTTCTAAAATAAAAGAATGATCTGGCGAATTACTTCACTTTGGAAAAAGAAAGCAAGAAAAGATATGCATGCTAGTATGCTACTAACGACGCCACGTTAAGAGAGAAGAAAGCATTAATTTTGAGTTCGAAAAAGGTGAAAAAGGCTTTGGAGCCTATCATTTATATATTTTTCTTGTTTAAATGGATATGCACATGGCTGAGCAATGATTTATTCCTTGAACACCTAACTCACAAAAGTCCATGTAAATATATAGCACCAAGTAACATGACACGGCTCAAAACAAAAAAGTGACATGACATTATATGGTATAAAGCCCTTCAATAATGACCTCCTCGATCGAGACTTCTCCGACTAACATGATATACCACCTTCTTCTAAAATGACAAAGTTATCCGCGGGTCAAAAACAAGCTCTCTTGATCATGTGATAGATTAATAATCTTCCTAGTCTACAATATCTCATCAAGAGGTTTAGAGCATTTATGAAATATAATAGTCCCCGTCGCCTTAATTAAAGAGGACCGAAAATCTATACTGGCCAAGCACGTCAATGTATATATAACGCGACCGAAAAGGTTGTCTTAGGACAGGATGTATTCTAATAGCTAGTGATCTAAGGCATGTGGGATATCTAAGGAGATGTTGCCCTAATGATTACCTTGATGATCATGATCCTATATCAATATATACTCTTAGCAGGAGAAAGGGCGACAGTATATATATTAATTTACGTGTAAATGTAGGAGACTTCTTGAGCATTTCTAACCATAGAGAAATATATCAGTCCTTTCTCTTTTCTTTGATATATATGTTAATTAATTAATGAGTGTTGGTTTAGGCAATTATATTTATATGACGGTGCCTGACTATCTAAAAGGCATGAAAGTCCTCCCATCTGCAATGATCATGCGAGTGTGAAACTTACTCTTTTATGGACCCTTGTGGTTTAGGATGAGAACAATAATAAAAGTGATCTTTTTCTTATTGGATCGCTTGTAATGTCCATGATTAGCTCCCCGTTCATGTACAGTCAATCGCTTGAAAAAGAATCACATGTAAGAACTTTGGACTGTAGCGGGGTTCAAAAGTCGACAGTCATGAAAAATAGTAATTAATTGGAATAAAGTAAGCCTTGATTGGAGAATAATCATGAAACATGGTATCTAAGAGAACATGCAAATCATGACCATTGAGATCTCAATCATGCCAACCCACTTATTTTTCTGTTGTAGTACATCTTCTCCATCATTTTTTTTCCTTATTTAATTGATTCGTTATTAGAATTTGGCGAGACTCCTTGAGATCGAAGATCAACAATTAATTATGTTAGTCTTCGTTTCTCATGATCTGGTTTTCTATTTGGCAGGTCGATAGATTTTTCCAGTGCTGACTGAGAATTGCTCTCAAAGTACCTGGGGCCGCCTGATGAAAAAAGAAGATCAGTGAAACCAGGCGTTGAAAGAGGCCCTCTAGCTAGCTAGATATCATGCATGGAACAAGGATATGCTGGATGGGACGTTCAAGCAGATTTCTCGCGATATATATAGTTAGTGGACTTCAATCATTAATTAATTAATGCGCTCCGCCTCTACTCGCGAGCGATTCCATCATCTAATAGTTTGCTCAGGCGCCGTTTGAAGTGTACTAGCTAGGGCTTGTAGTAGGTTTCAGGAGATAGGATCTGCATGCATTCTTCTGGAGTTTAACTGAAGATTATAAATTGATAAAAAAAAAAAAAAAAAATTACTTGGTACTAGTCTCAAATATATATTCTTTTATGATGGTATTTTTCCATCTTGATCTATATGTAATATTTCCATCTCTCGCGATAATTATAAGAGAAGAAAAGATAAAACTGAAACCGTGATTGATGATTTCCCTAATTCCCTTGTATATAATGTACTAGAGTGAAAAATGAAGTGGCAAAACTAAGAGAGCATATATTCATGAGCGGACCCGTACGTCGACATTTCCCAAAGTACTTCACCATTAATCCCCGTGATTTTGTTATGTGAGAGAAATAGTGACAATAAATCATATTTAATTCAACTGAATCTGAATCCTTTCTTTAAACTGATCGAGATAGACTATGATCTCAATCACTAGATGAAGAGTTAAAATATATATATATATAATTCTCCCAAATTAGCATGAGCCGAAGTTTTATGATCATTTGATTAACTTATATATATATGAATAAGGAAAGAAATTAATTGCAGTCAATGGATTTTCTTGGTAATTGGAGATAAAGAAAGCATATATTGACATGTTAGTTAAATGTTGGACATTTATTCTGCGGAAAATTGTTTCCACTATGCTTGGGAATTAATTAGAGTAAAGTAGCTGGATAAACAAATGAATGACTCTTTACATGCTTGAGACTAGTTAAGCGAGACGATAACGTAACGTACGGTAGATATATAATTGGTTAATTCAAATCTTCATACGGTGCAACGCAAGATAATGAATAACTTAAGCGCTAAAACAGAGTACATAACAGAACAACATTACAGCCGCAGTACTAGATAATCATGCTAGGCTTCATGCCTACCCCTTGAAACGCCCCTGAATGGCATTACGATGATACAGGGTTCATGAGTTATCTCTCATCTTCCAGTATCTCCATTCTAGTGAAAAAGACCGATATTGCTAAGTTATCAAAAATTAACTTGTCTCTTTTCTTGGTTGAAGGCCGTGAACAGCCAAACGCCTTCATTAATGGGACCACATTAATGGGAAAAAAAAAAAAAGAAGAAGTGAAGAGACTACAAGGAGATTAGATACTAGTATATATCTATTTGGGTGAATCGCGGTGAAAGAGCAGGGTAATGTATTGAGAGGCTAGATCTTTCTTTATTTAAACCACTCCAGAGTCGCAGCGAACCAGTCAGCACCTTCAAAACAAGTACAGGCAACGCTTGGAACGCAAAGACGAGAAGGAGTAGGGGTCATTGTTTCGCCAAAAAAGACATGAACCCATCTACGCCAAAGACCAAACGGAAGCAAACAAAAACGCAAGAAACAACGGGAAGGTTTCTGGGAGTCCGAAGGAGGCCTTGGGGAAGATATGCGGCTGAGATTAGAGACCCCTCCACCAAGGAAAGGCATTGGCTGGGCACCTTCGACACCGCTGAGGAAGCTGCTCTGGCCTATGACAAAGCCGCCCGCTCCATGCGGGGCTCGCGTGCTCGCACCAACTTCGTGTACTCGGACATGCCACCTGGCTCTTCTGTCACCTCCATAATCTCTCCCGACGAAGCACAACAAAACTTTTCGTCCCTCTTCGTCACCCCCACTCCTAGCCAACCCGACCACCCGACTCCCCACCCATCCCTTGCAAATCAGGATACCAGCAACGAAAGCCATTATTCGTCTGGATTTCCGGCAATGCCTGATACTGGAGACCACTGGGCTTCTTCCAGTGTTTGTCACCCAGAACCCGTCACCGAAAACAATACTACTCCTACTGTATCCGCTGCTTATTCCAACCAAGTGTATGATAGATATAACCACCCTACTGATGAGCTTCCTCCTTTTCCTTCCGACATTTGGGGATGCCTTGGCTCATCAAACATGATCAGCGTGCCGATGGAATCTGGTCATGAGATGGGACAAGGTGTGTGGAGCGACTCGAAAAGTCTGATGGGGTACTCGGAGCAGACCACTGTAACAGCAGAGGTCGAGCCTGTAGCAAGCGGGTCATACATGGGGATGGGGTTGGATTCGGGCGAATACTTGCATAGCCCACTATTTAGCAGGATGCCACCGGTTATGGATACGGTGCCTGAGGGTTTTGATTTGGGTTCTTCCTCTTATTTTTTCTAAACTCTCACGTTCAAGACTCGGAAGTGGTTGCTGCCGGGGTGGAGGTAGCTGCTCCTTAAGTTCTAGGTTTTCTTGGGTGTTTTCTTTTTCTTCTTTGTCTTTTTTCTTGTTTCTTTTTTCTTTTATCGGCTGTTTTTGTTGCTGTAAGTTGTTTGTATAAGTGATAGCATGTGAAGTGCGAACGGACGATATTGGCGCATTTCTTTCAATGTGAGCTTGGGTTGCTGCTTCTTCTTCTTTGTTTTTCTTTTTGTTTTTCGTTTTTCTTCCTTTTTCCCTTATTTGGACTACTGTTTTTTGGTCGTTGCTAATTTCCCCCTATTTGGCCTTCTGAGTTATACAGTACAGTCCAAAGAACAGAAAAAGATGGCAAGAAGGGTTTTTACATCAGTCGCAATTTTATACACGATGACATGGGTCCCAGGAGATTAGTCGATGTTGGGCTTATCTTTCAAGTCCGTTGGATATACTTTAATCAAGGTACGGGCCACATAGCATGAAAGGCTCGACCTGATTTACTATCAGTCTCTTTTGGGCTTCCAAATTTGAGGCGCAACAATTTAGCCGTGTCTGGGCAGTTAACGCTCAGGACAAGAGTTGTATTTAGAGCAAAGAAGAGAAGAGTCAACAGCGTACTTGTGCTACAAAATTTCTTACGGCCTGAAGTATTCAGCATATGAGATGTAGATCATTGCTATCGATTCAACAGCATCGTGATCAGCACGAGAGTCATTTGAGCACTACATACTCTAATTATAATTGCATAGTGAGAAATGATTCTCTTGCTTATAGGCAGCATAGTTTGGCGCGTAATTTTATCCCATTTGTCCATATCTGTACCAAATGATCCATAAATGATCATATTTATTTATTAATTATTTTTCTGATATTGAAAGAGGCGGCTTATTTAGGCGGGTGATAATTAATATATACATGTATTATTGGCTTGGTCGAAGTTGAAAATTGAAGTTGAGATAAGGAAACAACGGAGGAAACCGCTGCTTACTGCTTAGCATGGGTCCGGGGCATCCACAAACCGCAAAATGTCGCCATTAAATTTGTCCCATTAATCTTACGTGGCATATGGTCATGCGCGAGTGGTGATAAGCATCAGCATATGACAGAGGATGGGGCAATAAAACCAATCTGATTGCTTATTTTGTTTGGATATTGGAAATTGGATGCGTCTGGACTCCACGTCATGCGCCTGCTTGTCTACTCAATTCCAAGCCACCGGAGATTCCCGCGTCCAATGCGTGGGGAACTGCACGTTCCACGCCTCTACCGCTGAAAGTCGTTGCACTTCCTTCTCTCTACTAGTACTGGCGACAACGAACAGCTTCCAAACACGACTTGAGCGAAGAGAGTGATTCTCGTGACTTATTAGCCTTTTAAAATGATAGACTTGCCTTTCAATTTTCTGGTTAAAAATCTATATATATATATTTATTATTTCACGATGAATAAACAAAACAAAAAAGAAGAATAAGAAAAAAACCTTATAGTTATATGTAGTTCTAAATCAAATCTCAAGTGTATGCTTTTGCCATGTAATTCTTTCTTGAACTTGTTTTCAATTTTCATATGGTTGTGTTTTACTTGATCCTAAATTTTATGTTCAGTATAATTTTCTTGATCCTGGGCTACAAGCTGCCTGAGATGTTGATATGATAGTAGGTCTTTGTTACGTGATTAAAACGTCATGAATTATTTTATCAAGTATTACGATGGTGTCACTTGATCAGAAATTGCTAAATTGGTAGCTATAGATTAGATATATGTGGTTAATTTTCCTAATTAAGCAATTCTGTGGACCAGATGGAAACTCGATGGAGACTGGCGTGGTATTGGGGAATTGCCAAGAAACCTTGGTCAGTGGTGTTATGACTACAGGGTGGAAGTGGAAAGGCAGTTCTCCCAGGCCGTCTCAATATGCGTATGGATAAGATTTGTTTAATTTTTTGTAGCGTCGTAATCTTGGGTGTTGAGATTAACAACAGTAGAAGCATGGGGGAAGTGGATGCAATAATGCATATATAGAATGTTGACTGTATCGTTGCGCACTAATTTGTATAATTTGATGTTTTAGAATGCCATTAAAAGTCTACTGTTTATAATTACTAATATAGAATTTAATTTTGATAGCAAAAAATTAAACGATTTTGATTCTAGCATAGCGCGTTTGGTCCGTGCGACAAAGAGACAGCAATGGAGATGGAGTCACTGTTAATTGTTACAGGAGAGAGGTAGATAATTTAGAGAGTTATATATTTATTTAGTCTTTAGTTTTTAAACCTTCCTTCAGTTTTTAAATTGGTAATAAAGTATTTTATTTTGTAATTTTTATCAAAATGAATCATTTTATTAAATTTATATATATATAATTAACTATTCAACGTAGTTCCAATCGTAAATTGATGTATGTAACTCAAAATTAAAATTACGTGACTTCTGTTTTTTTTTTCTTTTGAGGGACATTTAGCAATTTATGATAAAATAATTAATTTTGAGGATGAATTTTTCTTTTTAAAACTCATTTAATAAAAATTATAAACTCAGATCTTTAATACCAATTTGAAAATCAAGTACCATGTCTTATTCTACGCCTATAAATGGGTCGTCAACCCTTAATTTATACGTAATTTCTATGATATCGCTCAATCTAATCACAAGGAGGTGGATGGGAGTGAGAAACTGGTGTTCAAACGCATTCTGAGCTTCACATATTTTCTCATACAAAGTACAAACACACACCCACGGTCCTTAGAGGTTCACCCATACAGCGGTTCGCTCTCTTCCCCATGGAGCCCGAGTCTGGAATTCCTCGAGGCACTTCCCCGGTTAGGCCCTCCCTCTCTCTCTCTCTCTCTCTCTCTCTCTAAATTTATACCTTTACATCGTATTTACCTTTGTTCGTCGTTCTGAAGCAGGGAATAATTGTTCTTGTTTGGATAATTGGTCTCATTTGTGGGTGGTTTCCTGCTTTATCATCTGTTTCTTTGATGCTTGTCATCGTTCATGATTACTTTTACCCTTCGTATTCGTATGATCAGTTTTTGGCTTTTTCTTGTGTATAAACTTTTGAAGGAGATTATAAGCTCGTTGTTATTGGCTAAACTCGGTGGATACCGGAACTAAAGTTTCAATCAGCTGTATGTTTGTTGTCGTAAATGCAAAAAAAAAAAAAAGGGAAAAAAAGCACAGGACTTTCTGGGTTTTGGTATAGATTTCTTATCCGCTTCAGTCATAATTTATTAAGAATTTGATATACTAGAGATTTTTTCCTTGACGATATAGAGGTTCTCCAATCTCCTGGGGACTTCCTCTTTAGCGTCCAAGGAATCCACGCAATTGATTAATAGTGATCGGAGAACTTTCTGTTATCCATGACTCTGGAGCGTTATAGCTACGAGACATTACAACGCCCCTCGACTTGCCGAAAGTTTCCAGTATGCCGGTACTGTAAGTCTTAACACACAGGCTTAGTTGGAGCCAAGTTAACATATCCCTGAACATATAGATATTATCTCACTAGAGTCAAATTTATTAAATCTATTATTGATTTGATCTTTTATGATAGAAGTATATGAAGTTTACTTGACCCAGCAAAAGGGGGTAAAAAGTCCACAATGGTTGGAGAGCTGAATCCACATATTATATTTGGTAGAGCTGAGCCCGAAAAATCCTTTGAATTTCAGGCTCCACATTTACTGTAGAATTCTGCCTTTGCTTCGTCATTTGTACAACATTGACTCAAGCCAAGTCTAGTTGTTGACCACTCGTCCTCAGTAGACAGCTAATCTGAAGCATAAGATTTATGACCGGCATGCCCAAGTTTTTACTGTAGCTTTCGAGTATCATTGGACATGGCAGCACCTGTGGCATGAAAAGATTATTTTCTTGAAACTGTAATTCCTTAAACGTTATTGGTTTTTTTTTTTTTTTTCCTTGCAGCTTTCATGGGTCAATCTCTCAAAGAATCTGATATTAGCTTATCAAAGTCTTGGTGTGGTATATGGGGACCTGAGCACTTCACCTCTCTATGTTTATTCAAGCACGTTGCATAAACATAAAAGTGAGGAAGCAATATTTGGTGCATTTTCCTTAATTTTCTGGACGCTGACATTGATACCCTTGCTCAAGTATGTCTTCATCGTATTAAGTGCAGACGATAATGGTGAAGGTGTGGTGTTAAGTAAAGTTTTAATAACCACATATTATCCTTTCATCATACCAAGTTCAAGAAAACATTGTAATCAAGCCACTACTAATTCTTTTTATTTTCAAACTGATGCCAGGTGGAACTTTTGATATGTTTAGTGCAACAGGTAATGCCACAAAGTTTAATTAAGCCACACTGATCTTTACATGGTCAACTCAGCTCTAGAAAGTTATTGTACATCAGGACACACTGCACAGCAAACAAGTAGGCCCAGCAGAAGGCTGCTGCAGGCTTCTGCAAAGTAGCCCTGCCCATCAGCCATCAGTGATGGAGCCCTCATCTTATAAGTTACTGGTGGCCATGAGTGGAGGCTGCAACAAGCACTTAGTTGTTTTTGTTCCTGGTGTTCACTCCCGGAGGTGACGAATGCCTACACTTGCTTCATCTCCTTGCTAGTGCTCTACATGCACTTTACTATTGTTGCCTTCACTTGTCACCTGGGAGCACACAATACAATGTCATTACACATACGGAACTTGTATGGTGCACACTGGGGAAGTATTAATTTCTTTGTTGTTTGTAATTCTTGTATCCTCAAGTTTTTTTGGAATGACGGTGGCTTCCTCATTTATATGATTCTGCTGGGAAGATTTTATATATTTCACTATAGAACCCTTTTTTTATAGTAAACAAATTCCCATTCTATGGTAACATAAACAACGTTCCATTTATTACCTCGGGGTAGTTTTATGATTGAATATTATGGTGGGTTCCTTATTTCGCCTATCTCAGTATGGGGATTAGTAACCTACAATTGATGGTTCTGGGCATCATCACTACTTACCAAATATGAACAACCTGTAATATGTAAGCAAAGTCCAAGTCTAGCAATCGTTCTAGAATGGCTAAGAGTCTTTTTAAAAAAAAAAAAAAATTTAATTAGTTGTTTCTCATAGTGGAGAGTGATGTACATATGCTTTAATGCTGATAAATAATTGTCCAGAGGATCATCTTCTGGTTGCTCAATATTACTTATAGCGACTTCTTTTCAGGGATTGAAAAGCTTCTTTTTACTTGATGATATCATTTTATTCCATACAATTGATTGTTGGGCATGTTTTACAGTTCTATCATCAGTATCAGGACTACAGGTCACAGAAACAAAGTTAACTAATGGTAAGCAGTTGTTTTTATAATTAAACTTAAGTTTTGGATTCATGATGCCAAATTATAAAAATTTCCTATGGCATCATTACCCTTTTTTGTTTGACATATTGCTTGTTGTTTGTAGGTGAACTCCTCTTGATTGCCTGTGTAATATTGGTGGGCCTGTTTGCCCTGCAGCACTGTGGCACCCACAGGGTAGCATTTGTGTTTGCACCAATTGTGACCGTCTGGTTGTTATCGATTTTTTTGGTTGGGCTTTACAACACAATTCACTGGAATCCAAAGATTGTGCGTGCATTTTCCCCACATTATATTATCAAGTTCTTTAGTGAGACGGGTAAAGAGGGATGGATTTCTCTAGGAGGGATTCTTCTTTCTATAACAGGTATGTTGGAACTGGAAATTGTTAGAATAGGGCTTGAATTACAAGTTGTTACATTGATTGGTGCAACTCATCTTTGTGATTCTTGTTGAGTTGTTAGTTCGGTTTGTTAAAAGCTAGTATTTATTGCTACCATGAAATGTGAGTAGAACTGGTGGGATGTTGCTAAATTTAATAAACTATTTACAAGTTAGCTTTTTCTGGGTCTCGCCAGGTACTGAAGCTATGTTTGCAGATCTTGGTCATTTCACTGCCTTGTCAATAAGGGTGAGTTTGCGACTTTACCATGTTTTATGTACTGAAGATACAAGTGGTTATGAACGGGAAGTTGTAGAAATGGGTTATGCATGTGTGAGGGACTAACATGTGCCCCATTTGGCATTTCTCTTCATTTGGAACCCAATGAGGTTCATAATCTTTTGTTGAGGCTGTCATTCTGTAAAGCACTCAGTATATGAAATATGTCTACGTAAACCAACTCATTTTTTATTGGAGGCCTGTTCCTATGGATTTGTAGAAGTGAGAAAGTTGAATTTTTGTTTTTGCCTGTGCAGCTTGCATTTGCATTTGTCATATACCCTTGTTTGGTAGTGCAATACATGGGTCAAGCTGCTTTCCTTTCTAAAAATGTGGACTCCATTAGTAGAAGTTTTTATGACTCAATACCTGGTTAGTTAATCTGACATTGAATAGTATTAGTGCCAAAATTCTGTTCTTAAATTCCAGTTGGTCTGATTTGTTTTCTCATCCCTGCTTGTCTTGCAGAACCTGTATTTTGGCCCGTCTTTGTTATTGCCACCCTTGCAGCAATTGTTGGGAGTCAAGCTGTTATCACAGCTACTTTCTCCATCATTAAGCAATGCCATGCCCTTGGTTGCTTTCCTCGAGTCAAAGTTGTGCACACCTCGAAACACATATATGGGCAGATCTATATCCCAGAAATAAACTGGATACTCATGATCCTTACCCTTGCCATAACCATTGGATTTCAAGACACAACTATGATCGGACATGCTTATGGTAAGTAATTGATCTTTTATTCAATCTTTCTTGCTAGATTTGGTTTGGACTCCCACCTCTCCGCCCTGTTTCTACAGATGGAGAAAATATTATTTGAGCTAGAGCTGGCATCTCTATTTTAATTGCGAAGTCCTACTACAGTTAGCTCCTCATTCTTTTGATCATTAGAAAGGATTTACCAATACCTTGTGTTGATGAAGTCCTTTCGAGTTCCCCCTTCTCTGTGTCTCTCGTCAAAAGGTACCATCAGTATCTGTTAGTGTTTACTGGTGCAACACATCCCTCTGGAATTAGGATTATTGACATGTTTTTTGATATCTGGGATGAGCAGGCCAGGTATTAGAGCCTTGGGTTAGTGAAGCTCGCACTTTCTAGTATCCTGTAATTTACCTTATTCCATCCCGCCTTTCCCTGCTTGATATTGTTTTTAATTAGCCCAGTCATGAACCACCCTGGTTGGGGCCTGGTTTACCCAGCAGTGGTTCATATCCTTCATCATGCTTTTTACTTTGCTAAAAAATATTATAAAGATTGCGAACCCTATAAGAACCATGCTTTGCAAATGAAAATCACATATTTTTGAAGAAATGGGTGTTATGAACAAAGGCGTTCCCCTCATATAATGGTACAGATAAGAACATCAATATATGCAACAGAAGATATGATAAGATTGTGAGTGCGTTTAAAATGGAATGTGAATGAATAAACCGAAATAAGTGAAGTATTTATCTTACACTTGTGAATATATATACCACTTGCATTTAGTTGCTGCTGTAGCTCCTGCTCTGCTAATGATCCAGACCAAAACCATAGCTTATGATGAGATGTCGAGTTTTGAAGGGAGTGCCAATGGTTGTGACCAGCCCAGTTGTGGCCTAAATCTCATGTAACATGCTTTTGCACCAAAAGGCAACATGAAGAGTTTTTCTCTGAAATTCTAGTAGCCTTATCCTGTCTTGTATGTGATCTTGAAGTGTCTTTGGTTTTGGTTCCAGGACTTGCCTGCATGACAGTCATGTTCATCACAACATTTCTCATGGCGCTTGTGATAGTCTTCGTTTGGCAGAAAAGTGTTTTGCTGGCTACAGCGTTCCTTCTCTTCTTTTGGTTTATTGAGGGTGTATACTTGTCGGCAGCTTTTATAAAAGTTCCTCAGGGAGGATGGGTACCCCTTGTGCTTTCATTCATCTTTATGGTTGTTATGTATGTCTGGCATTATGGGACTCGCAAGAAGTACACTTTTGATCTGCACAACAAAGTTTCATTAAAATGGTTACTTGGACTGGGCCCAAGCCTTGGTATTGTACGTGTGCCTGGAATAGGCCTCATTTACTCAGAACTGGCAACAGGAGTCCCTGCAATATTTTCCCACTTTGTAACAAACCTCCCAGCATTTCATAAGGTGTTAGTTTTTGTTTGTGTGAAATCAGTTCCAGTTCCTTATGTCTCACCTGAAGAACGTTTTCTCATAGGCCGCATTTGCCCAAGACCATATCGTATGTACAGGTGCATAGTGAGATACGGATATAAGGACATACAGCGGGATACTGGAGACTTTGAGAACCAGCTCATACAAAGTATAGCAGAGTTCATCCAGATGGAAGCAGTTGAACCACAATCCTCAAGCTCTGAGAATTCATCATTTGATGGGCGAATGGCTGTTATAAGTACTAGAACTCTGCAATCAAGCTCAAGCCTGGTAGTGTCTGAGCAAGAGGATGTTGGTGTGAGCAACTCCATCCAAAGCAGCAAGTCTCCAACACTCCAGAGTCTCCGATCAATTTATGATGATGAAAACCCACAAATCAGGAGGCGTCGTGTGAGGTTTCACTTGCCCCCAAACCCTGGAATGGATCCTGCAGTTAGAGAAGAACTAATGGATTTGATTGAGGCAAAGGAAGCAGGGGTCGCATATATCCTGGGACATTCATATGTGAAGGCAAGGAGATCCTCCTCCTTCGTGAAAAAGGTTGCGATTGATATTGGGTATTCATTTCTCCGGAAGAATTGCAGGGGCCCCACTGTAGCGCTTAACATCCCTCACATTAGTCTTATTGAAGTTGGCATGATATACTATGTCTAGTCCTTTCGTTCTTGATCCTGGTGGTTATGTTTCCTGTGGATGGATAGGGAGATGGCTGTTGCCTTGATTTTGGGAAATTGAGAGAAGGAAAAAATGCTTAATGCAAATTGTAGGATCTGAGGTAACTGGTATTCCATTCAGAGGCTTTCTTTTCTTGCTCCTGTTGCACTCGTTTCACTCTGTATAGATGCACCAACAGTCCATATGAATTTTAACTTTAGCTTCTTTTGCAATTGTTAAAAAAACAAAATTCGTATTATGAAGGAGGTAATGCAGCTAACTGGCAAGTGGCACGTATTGACAGTGAAACCTAATGTGTAGTATGGAACGTAACTTTCTCTAGGTCCAGAAAGTTCCTTGTTGAGCTGCTCCATATTCTGCTGCTGTTGATGTTTTTTCTTTTCCCTTCTCCAAACAGGATGCTTCTTCATCGATTCTGATGCTCGATCGATACAGGTTAATTGCGAAGTTACAGCAAGAGATATTTGAGAGAGAAACTATTATAAACCGCCTTGCACTTGGAGAATATTAGCTTTGCTGATGAACAATCCTAATGCCAAGGCATTAACTAAAAGAAAGGACAATACAAATGCCAAGGCATTGACTGAGTTATGTTGACACACTCATTATTATTAACTTACAGCCCTATTATTATTATGTTGGAAGAAACATCATAGCAAAATTTTGGGTTTGACTTTGAGAATCACTTAAGTGTGACTGGATTCGGCCCATAGCTGATGGGCTCCTATGTTTGAGAATCACCAAATGTGAGTAGCTTACCAATCCAGAAAAGCAAAAGAAATCGTGGGCCTTGGCTCTTAGCAAAGCCCAGCACGACGCACGGGTCTCAAACCACTGCTCAAGTGAAGCCCACAAAATTTCAAGGAGAATAAGGCTTGAAGTTGTAAAAAAATCTCTCAGGTTGGCTGCAAACGTATCAACAGCGTCTTCCACAGGCTTAAAATCCCATAAATTCTCGCAAATAAAATAAAAGTACAGAGAAGATGAGATAATCAAGTACTCTCCAGACTCACATTTGTTTGACGCCTGTTGTCTAAAACCTCTCCAAAACCTCCGCTGGTTGTCGTCTCTCTCTCTTCTCTTTAAGTAGCTGAAGGCCGAAGCTCCAACATTCTCCAATGCCCAAATTATCCATTCCCTCCACCCTTTTATCAGCTTCAACACCCTCTTGAACCGCTCTTCTTCTTCTTCAATGGTTTCTCTCCTCTCAGTACCCGACATTTCCGCACCTCTTGTCTTAAAGCTACGCTCCTCTCCGAGGCTTTGGACACTGTTCGATCTCCGGTGCCTCCCTTGCTTCTGCAAAACCAGACCTTCACGTTCACTCTCCAAAGCTGTCTACGCTCAAGACCTCTTAGTCTCCGGACCCTCCAAAATCGCTAAACCAAGAGAGAAAATCGATCCCTACCACGATCCCATTTCTTTTCTGAACGAGAGAATCCGCCGTGATTACAACCAGCGAGATGCTTCCAGAACGGTCATGGACTCGGAGGAGGCCGAAAAGTACATTCAGTTGGTGAAGGAGCAGCAGCAGAGGGGCTTACAGAAGCTCAAGGGTGGTGGTGGATTCAGTTACAAGGTCGACCCCTATACTCTCCGTTCTGGGGATTACGTTGTGCACAAGAAGGTGGGTATTGGGCGATTTGTGGGGATCAAATTCGATGTTCCCAAGGGATCTACGGAACAAATTGAGTATGTTTTCATAGAATACGCTGATGGGATGGCAAAGCTTCCTGTCAAGCAGGCGTCTCGCTTGCTCTATCGCTACAATCTGTAGGTGTTCGAGTTACCTCCTTGCTCGATTTATGGAGAGTCTGAAACGTCGTTTATTATGTCTCAACTATCTAATCCTTATCTTTTTTGTTTTGTTTAAAATTAAATTCTGAGCGTTGAACTACAAAATAATGACCTATTCGTCTGCCCAAAATTTATGGCACTAGAGAAACTGGTCATCGGGTAAATCAGTGTCTGACAGGAAAATAATAATCCTGTCTCTCTTTTTAAAACACTGCATTTGCTTTCTAAAGTGAAAACAGACTAAACTAAAAGTTCCCCAGTAAATGGACGTAGAATTTATCAAACTTATTAATTGGGGTGGACTTTGTATTTGTGAAACTATAATGTTTTGTCCTATGCTGTTATACTCCAGTCCAAATGAATCGAGAAGGCCCCGGACATTGAGTAAATTGCGTGACACTAGTGTTTGGGAGAGAAGAAAGACTAAAGGGAAGGTTGCGATCCAGAAAATGGTTGTTGACTTGATGGAGCTGTATTTACATAGGCTGAAGCAAAGAAGGCCTCCCTACCCAGAGAGTCCTGCTATGGCTGAATTTGCAGCTCAATTTCCTTATGAACCCACACCGGATCAAAAACAGGTAGTGGTGCCATCATTTTTTTACCACTCCCGTCGTTAAAGGTGCTGTATTGTTTGGGCTTTATCTTTTTAACAATCTGCAGAGGTTGGTTGAAGTGGAATTAGACTTGTTACTTTCTTCTTCCTCATGTTGGTTAGTTTTGAACTGAAGTTCCTTTTTGTCACTATTGAATAATGGATTAGAAGTTTTCAAGTTAACAGAAATGGACATATGCTCTTTCTTCCCCTTACAAATTACATCCTTATTACAGGCTTTCATTGATGTGGAGAGGGATTTGACAGAGAGAGAAACTCCAATGGACCGATTAATTTGTGGAGATGTTGGGTTTGGTAAAACTGAAGTTGCATTACGTGCCATCTTTTGTGTAATCTCAGCTGGAAAGCAAGCTATGATTCTAGCACCGACTATTGTGTTAGCCAAGCAACATTTTGATGTTATTTCAGAGCGATTTTCTATATATCCTGATATCATGGTTGGGCTCCTCAGCAGATTTCAGGTAGGAGTTCATCTCTTGCAACTAAGCAGTCTGCGGACTTCTGAAATTGTAATAGACAAAAAAGTGTTATATGCACATAATAAGGTCCTTTGCTTATATGGTCCGTTTCATGTCACTGTCATGTGGATGTCAGAATTTAGATGGTTAGTGGACTATTGTTTCATGGTCCAATGTCATGATCTTTTGGCCTCATTTGCTATTAGATCTGTGTGCCATTAATTGCAAGATGCTTTTTATGGAGTATCTTTGTGGCCGTAGATTATCATTTAGACCTCTTTTGCATGCTGGGATTGCAGTTTGCCGAAATAAACAAAATAGCATACAGACAGACTTACAGGAAGTTTCACCATATCAATAGCATTTCTTGGTCCATCCTATAGATCAAACCACCATGAATGGCATTAGGTTACAGTTTCTGAACATATCCTGTAATAGGATGTTATTATTATTTTGGTTTGAGGTTAACCAGGACTACAATAATATGCAGAGCAAAGGAGAGAAAGAGGAGCACCTGGACATGATTAAAAATGGTCAGCTGGACATAATTGTTGGGACTCACTCACTTCTTGGAAGTCGTGTTGTGTATAATAATCTTGGTCTTCTAGTGGTTGATGAGGAACAGGTTTGCTTTTCAATTGCAATTTTCTTTTACTCATGAGGAATAGTTTTATTGAAGAAAGGAGGAATGAAAGTACAAAGGCATTACACCACCTGTAGCTACAAAGAGACAACATACAAGTCATGTCTGAATTCTAAAAATTTTAGGAATTTTTAGGAAAGATGAGAACAGAATAGAAAGATGCGATCCAGTTGAAAAAAGCACAAAAAAGGAACTCAAGTTTCTTGATAGAAAGCTCTACTCCATCAAATGTGCATTTGCTCCTTTCCCTTTAAATACACCACTTTGGGAGCAATGGAATAGCATTGCAATTTCCAAATAATTATATCTGGAATGATCCCTCTACTTTGACATATGCTATTTATGTTCCTGATCGTGTGATGTCTCATTGCTTTATAGAGATTTGGTGTCAAGCAGAAGGAGAAGATTGCTTCGTTCAAAACGTCAGTTGATGTTCTCACTCTTTCAGCAACCCCTATACCAAGAACCCTTTACTTAGCATTGACTGGGTTCCGCGATGCAAGGTACCATATTTGTTGAAGAGATAAATTGCCACCAGAAACGGGATGAATTTGGTGCATCATCTGCTCTTAGATCCAGATGTCCACTTTTGATGTAAACATTAGGACCTGTGTAGCTGAAGTAGTAGAATGACATCTTCTTCTTCTCTTTTTGCCCCCTTTTTTGGATTGCTGAGTCTGCAACTCTCTTCAATTCATGGCACACAGCCGACTAGCCCCTAGTCTTTAAGAGGTGGCATTCTGAATTAACACTGTCCACAAAAGACCTTAACACTTGGGTTGTTTTATTTAAAATAACTTGTTAATTTGTATCCAATGTAAATGTCATAATCAGTTGTAATGAGTAAGAGGGATGAAACAATGGGGTACTAGATTCAGCAATTTCATTGAAGGATTTGGGGATGTTTTGGACATATAGATCCCAATTATCTTATTGATATTCTTAGAGCTTCTTAATTACTCAAAACAAGTGATATCTTCATCACTCTCATGGATTTCAGCAAAGGAATGCCATGGGGAGGAATTTAATTAGTAGATGAAGCTGGGATATATGTGTTTATAATATGGGTTGTTCGTATAAGAACAGGCTGATGGACTTAATTTATTGTGGTTCAAAATAATGAAGGATAATAAGTAGTTCCTACTGCATGGGAAGGGTTTGATAAAAAGGTTGTGAAGAAGAAATGAGAGTTATATAACAAGAAATGGATTTTGGATATTACCCTTTTATGTTTGTTTTGCTGCAACTTAGACATATCCTCCTAAATAATCTTTAAGAGCCAAGTGTAAAAGATTTCTGGTTCTCTACATTGATGGTGTTTCAAGTCTATTTCCTTCTCTTCCAGTTTGATTTCTACTCCACCTCCAGAAAGAGTCCCCATAAAAACTCACCTTTCAGCATATAGAAAGGAAAAGGTAATATCAGCCATCAAGTTCGAACTGGATCGTGGTGGCCAAGTCTTTTACGTTCTGCCTCGTATCAAAGGTGATTTCTGTGACAAATTAGTTATGAATCTTTTCTTCTTGTTGGTCATTTTTCTGTTCTTGTCTTCTTTCTTTCTTTTTTTCCTTAATTTGAAAATTTCTGATTTTCTTTCTCATACCATCTCTCTTTTACTAGAATTGTTGTAATCAGTACTATTCATCTGGGCTGCCTGGAAGTTCAATATGACAAATAATGTCTTGTTTGTTTCCGTCATCGATACGTGCATATATGATTCCATGTAGACTATAGAATGTAGTAGGGTATGTCATCTTGCATCTAAAGAATCAAGTCTTTTTATTTGCTAAAATTATAGGTAGAATTGGCACTAGCAGAAGAAGAAAATTTTATGTTACTTTTACACTTAATAGCTGATACCATAATGAGAAAACAGTTAAAAAAGATAGAGAGGCAGAATCAAAGTTTATACTTCCAACTATAGATCTACAGTTGCTTTATGTTTCAGTTTGGCGATTCAAATGTTCTGACCATTCTGACCTAACAGGACTTGAAGAAGTGATGGAATTTCTTGAAGAGTCATTTCCGCATGTTGAGATAGCTATAGCACACGGAAAGGTAGTTGATTTTTTTGTTTCTTTATATAATGTAACATTTATATTTCTGGCAATCTTGTAGGATAAGAAAGTTAGGTCCCAGGAATGAGCTACATGTTATCAATTTAGGAAGTGCAAGTTGAGTTTTGAATAGTGGATTGATAAACAGATAAACTATGCCTTAATCACAATGGATATTTATAAAAAGCACAACAAACAATGTTCTGCCCTCTGTCCCAATTCCCTCATTTGGTTTTGATGCTGATCTCACATCGAAGCAGATTTGGAGCAATGAAGTGACTGGGGATTTCTCCCCGACTGACATTTAATTCCAAACTTAAATTAATGTGAGTGTAGACATGGCAGCTGAGGATTGAAGCCTTCTGCCTTTTGAAGTTGTAGTGGATACATGTGGATAAGTTTCTGAAAGCAACTAGCTAGTTTTATAGTCTGTATATCAAAATGTAGCTTCAAATATATTCATTGTATTTCAAACCAAGATTGTCCTTCTCTATCGTTTTATCATTTTTTTTTTATAAACTGAGCAGTGCACGTCCATAAGTGATGCTTGGTTGTAAGGATCCTGGACTGATCTAAAATGACTTTAGAACTTGTTTGGTAAATGACAAAGTTGTTATAGTTTCTTCAGTAGTAATTATTCTTCAGGAAAAAAGAAAAAAGGAAAAAAATTAATTGTGGTCATCCACCAACTCCAGCATTTGGTTTCTGGAGTGGAACTTTATACATTTTAGGAGAACGTCTTGCTGGCTGTATATGTCTTCAAACTAATATTGTTCTACCTGTTCAATGAGGCCATTTTTTCATGTGTTGTGCCTTGTGCTTCTTGATGCAGCAAAATTCGAAGGAGCTTGAGGAAACTATGGAGAGATTTGCACAAGGTGAAATTAAGATCCTTATATGCACGAACATAGTGGAAAGTGGGCTTGACATTCAAAATGCAAATACCATCATAGTTCAGGATGTTCAACAATTTGGCCTAGCACAGTTGTACCAGGTCCAGTTCTTTATCCGCTCCTTCCAATGTTTCTCAATTTCATTGCATGGACTTCATTAATAAGTAGTAATCTTTCCTTGCATATGCAAACTTACATGGGGTTTTATCTATTTCCTAGCATGTGCAAACTTACATGGGGCTTTTTAGGCTTGGTTTATTCATCATGTACATAAGAGATTGAATGGCTTCCTTTCTTTCTTTTTTTAATTATGTTTTACATCTCTTAATACTGGCATCATTTGTTTAATGCAAATAGTTGCGTGGAAGGGTAGGGCGAACAGATAAGGAAGCTCATGCGTATTTGTTTTACCAAGATAAGTCACTGCTATCTGATCAAGCACTGGTATGTTTTGGATCGGAACCTCTACCTTTTACTTGTTGCATAAACACGTGCATTTGCAGATGCAGTAAATATGATTTGTCCCCTCGCTCCCCACCCAAGAAAAAAAAAAAAAAAAAAGCTTCTCCATGCATGATAATATTACCAGCTTTGCGGATTCATTTTAATCATTGTCTCCTTGTACTATTAACCAGCTACTAATTTAAAATTGTTTCTTGAATTACAATTGCATAGAGGATCACTTTGTTGGTTGTACCAGGAAAGGCTTGCTGCTCTAGAAGAATGCCGTGAACTTGGCCAAGGCTTTCAACTTGCTGAGAGAGACATGGGTATTAGAGGTTTTGGTACCATCTTTGGTGAGCAACAGACAGGTGATGTTGGAAATGTAGGCATTGATCTCTTCTTTGAGATGCTCTTTGAGAGCTTGTCCAAGGTATCTTTCAGTTCGTTATCCACTTCCATTTATATTTATTTTTGTCAGAGAGAGCATCAGACCTGATGGGGTGCGTAAATAATGAAGTTTCTACTTACACTTTGTATGCGTGTCTATGCACCGGTATATGTGAACTTGCAGGCTTGCATGTGCACTGAAAATAATTTCTATGGGTTGATGAGGCTTTCTGAGTATCTAGTATGGTTGCTACACTTGCTGCACCTCTAATTTGGACTACGTTTTTTCCGGTTATATGCCAGGTTGAAGAGCATCGTGTAGTTTCAGTTTCTTACAAGTCTGTACAGGTAGTCCTTGTTCTCAACCCAGGAAATTTTTGTTTTTAATAGATCCCAGAGGCTTAAGAGATGATCTCTGATTTTGTTTGGTTCCTCATTTAGACATTTTTTTTTGGGCCTACTTCTTCCAAGGCTTGATTTAACCTCTGTTCAAAAAGATATGCCTTGGTTATATTTCACCTCTTCACTTTGGGAACAAGACCAACCAAGATGGATAATCCTTGGAAGAAAGAAACTCTACGACAGTGCTTCTCGTTGTAACAACCATATTTCTACATATGCTTCTATTCATGAAATAGAAGGATAAAGTGGAGACGACATGCACTTTGTCCTGTTGAGTCTCTTGCTACCAGAAAAAGGCAAATCATAATTTAATTTCAAAAATCAATTGAAAAAGAGTCTTGTCTTTGTCAGCTCAGGTAACCTTGGATTCAGTTTCTTTTAAACATGAGATCAATGTACGAGTATACTTGGAAAATGTTATTTGAAAAGAAGAAATCCTAGTTGTATTTCAGGATATTGCCAAAGTTATTGGCACTCAATCTATTTGAGACTTTTCAACAGAACAACCTCAGAATTTTAATAGATGGTCTGAAGAGCCACTCAGACATAAAGTTGGTCTTAGTTTCATTTATTTTGTTTACAAATAGCCTAATTCTGTCTTGCAAGATAGAAAAGCATATTTAGGTTTCATGAAGCTTAATTGCTGCTTTGGATGCTCGGGCAAAATCTCACCTAGGAGTAGCCTTGGATGGAATTAATTCATATGAGAATTTTTTTTCCAATAAATTGTTTTTCTTATTTCTTCATTCCAGATTGATATAAACATAAGCCCTCATCTCCCTTCTGAGTATATAAATCATCTTGAGAACCCAATGGAAATCATTAACGAAGCTGAGAAAGCTGCTGAGAGAGACATCTGGAGTTTGATGCAATTTACAGAGAATCTGCGCCGCCAATATGGAAAAGAGCCCTACTCCATGGAGATCCTATTGAAGAAGCTTTACGTGAGGAGAATGGCAGCAGATCTGGGGATAACTAAAATTTACACTTCAGGAAAGATGGTTGGCATGAGAACGAACATGACGGAGAAGGTTTTCAAGCTGATAATGGATTCAATGGTATCTGATGTTCACCGAAATTCTTTGGATCTCGTGGGGGATCACATTAAGGTAACTTTTACTATTACTTTTGGTTTTGGCTTTGTGATGGGCTGTACTCTAGCCTTTTCCATGGACTTAATCCCCACTCAAGGAAATAATTACCAATGCACTGTTTGCTGTTCTTTCTTTTTCCTCTTTTGGTTGCTAGGAGATAAAGATCTCTCACTTTTATCTTATAGAGGATCCTATTTGGTATAACAGAGTTTTTTTTTTCTTTTTCTCTGGGGGGTGTGGAGAGAGGAGAAATGGGAGGGGGGAAGAGCGTAAAAGAGCCATGCAACACAAGACATACTCTTGCTTTCTCTGTTTTTCACTTATCATTCTAGCAAGACAGGAATGCAGGATTGACATTGGGTACCTAAATTGAAATTTTGACTTGCGTCTCTTGTCCATGACGATAAATCATGTTCAATTGCATGGTTGTAGGAAGGGTTTGATGATACAAAATGTTTTCATTCAGATGCTATTATTTGGATTCCGGTTGGCTGTTCGGTTTACTTTGCAAAATATCCCCTTATTTTATTGGAATATGGATATGGTTCTAGGCATTCAACTTTCTGCCATGCATCCAACATGTTTTTGTGAAGGCTCCTTATTCTTACCGTCCTCAGTGCTGTTATTGGTTTGACATGTGTGTTTGAGACACAGCTATCAATATTGTCCTGATTCTCTACTGATGCAAAAATGTTGCACAGTTAGTTCTGTAATCCGCTTCTTTTGTTTCCATTTCCTTTTTGCAGGCAGAGCTTCTTTTAGAGCTACCAAGGGAACAGCTCCTGAATTGGATCTTCCAATGCTTAGCTGAACTTCATTCTTCTCTACCAGCCCTAATAAAATACTAATTAATTCAACGGACGAAAACAAAACCTCGAATAACTGATATGCTCTATTCTTTGACCCTTTTACTTACTCAGTGTATCTAGATCAGATATATGCATTGGGTGGGATCTCTGACCCCTTTTAACCAAGTGGAGAATCTGTCCGCCTCTGATGTTCCTGGATCATGGCCTGGTGTTGCTAGATTGTGATGCCCTCGTATAAATCACGTGACTAATGGAACAGATATACTATAAACATGTTCATTTGGCGGCGGCCAGAAAAGAACTTAGCAAGTGTTTTACGTCAGAGGTGATGCTCCGCCTTAAATGGAGGTAAGTTAGTTGACAATTTGGTTTCTCCTGATAATGAGTGCTTGCGACTGGCTTACAATCCATTTTCTGTAGGTCTGGAGATGTGAGGATGCAACCCGGTTCAAATTTTACGTCGAGAGTAACAGCTTCTCCTGTGAAGAGAACGAACAGCGGCTGGGAAAAGTTCCACACGTCCTGGACCCCGCAGGTCGTAACCCTTTATTTGGGAACCTGTCTCAAGCTTGTAACGTAGAGGCTTGTGATCTTTGAGTGATGTATTAAGAGGGGTCCAAAAAGGTGCAGTGTTTCTAATGGATGGCTGTAGTTTTCGGTTTTTTTTGGATGAATCATAGTTGTTGTAGTTGAGTTGGTGGGAAAGCAGCGTTGTATATTTTATTTGCGGCAATTAATAATTATAATGACCGGAAGTTGAAGAGGATAGCCAATGTGCCCAACTCTAAAAACCTGGCTAATTTCTTTCTAAATCATTCCCACTGATCCAACGAGAAGCCTGCTCTGCTGCCTGCTGGGTAGAAAAGTAGCCGGAAAGCGGAGGCCCACGGGCTGACGTTCACATTGATCGGATCAGAGTCACTTTTCGTTTTTGTATATTTTTTATTCTTCATTTTTTTTTTTTTATGGTATAAAACAATAACAACGTAAACAGCTGTTAGAGAGAGCGGCAAACGGCATCGTGAATCGTGATCATGATGGATGTAATTTGTTAGATCTCGCCTTTGCTTTTGTGTTTGTGACCAACTGAAATTTTTTATAGAACACAACAAAATGGAAAAATTAAATTCCCCTCCCACGCCACCCTTAACGCACGACAGACTACGCTGCCCTTACGGGCTACAGGCACCCTTCTTTCTTAAGACTTTTTTCTTTGCCCTCTGATCGTGTGTTTTTACTTGTTAGCCTGGAAGCTACGTGGAATGAGCTTTCAGGATCTGCAGCCCGGCGGCAAGCCATCGTCGTCCTCATCAATGAAGCAGAGCCAGAGCCCATCACAGGCCGTGGCTGCCGGGATTTTCCAGATTAACACTGCCGTCGCTGCTTTCCGTCGACTCGTCGATGCCATCGGAACCGCCAAGGACACTCCCGATCACCGTCAAAAGCTGTCTCTGCTCTCTCTCTCTTTCTCTCGCACACACACACGTTTCGCCTCCGGTTCTAATTCATTTCTACGAATTTTGAATTTTGCAGCCATGACACGAGGCAGCGCATTCTGCACCTAGTTAAAGATACTTCTGCTAAGCTCAAGACCTTGACCGATTCCGCTTGGGACACCACTGAGAACGTACCCTTCTCTCTCTCTCCCTCCCTCCCCCTACTTCCCTATAGTTGAATTCGAATTTGTTCAGTTCTGTTGCTCAAAAACTACAATTTTTCTTATTGTATGTCACTGACAATCAGTCATTGGTGGATATATTTCCAGCCTAGCAAAATAATAGAAGATGCCAAACTTGCCAGAGATTTTCAAACTACACTCCAAGAATACCAGAAAGTTCAACAGCTTGCCTCTGAGCGCGAGTCTATCTACAACCCTTCTGTTGCTCCTTCATCTTCTTCTTTTTCAACACCGTATGCTACTCTCATCTCGTGGGGGGTTTTTCCTAATTTTCGTTTATTGCCTTTTCGATTTGTACTACTAAACTTCCCGCACTGTGTATATGTTGTTTCTGTGGACAGCTCTACCTCCGATGAACATTTGGCATCCGACGTCCATCAGGACAACCGACCTTTTCTCTGGGAACAAAAGAGGTAACTTAGTAGGATCTCAACACTGCGCAGAGTTCTTTGTCTACTACTTTGATGAGGTTTACACTGTTATTTACTTAAACATTTCCAGTTTCGTTTCCTTCCTAAGTTGTTTTACTAGAAATGCTGGTATATATACAACCTGCGCCTATGTATGCAATAAGTCCACGTAGACTGAAGACATCAGGAATTTTTTTTTAAATTTCGAAAACAAGTTTGAATTGTTGAAGAGTGTTAGTAGTTTTATTCATTTCTCACGCTCTTTCTTCAAGAAAGAAGTGGATTCTATGAGCCAAAAATATCCATATTTTCTTTACCATGGCCGTCATGCATCCTCTTTGAAATTGTGTAATTGGTATCATAACTCTTCTCTCGGACATGTAAAGCCTGTAAATCTTCATTTTACAACGGACTTTCTTGAATTAAATGTGCAGGCAGGAGGTACTCCCATTGGACAATGAAATTTCCTTCAATGAAGCCATTATTGAGGAAAGGGAACAGGGTATCAGAGATGTAGAAGAGCAAATTGGACAGGCAAATGAAATATTCAAGGACCTTGCTGTTCTAGTTCACGAGCAGGGAGTGGTAATTGGTAAGATGCCTACTCACATTAGCCGAACTACTTTTATTGCCATCCATGGAGATTTTGCCCTTTCTCCATTTTTTTTTTCCCGAACCTTCTAATTTGTCCTACCATCACAGATGACATTCATTCCAATGTTGGTACTTCCATTTCTGCAACAACTCAAGCTCGAGTTCAGCTAGCTAAAGCTTCCAAAAGTACAAAGTCCAAGACCTCATGGGTTAGTAGCGTAGCAAATTGATATTTTATTAAGCTCAAGCATTAAAGGCCAAAAGGCAATTTCTCGCTTGCCACACCATTGGGGAAGTTGGCGTTGGGGTGTTGCTTTTAGTTGTACTAGAAGTCAGAAGTGTATGGTCAGCCAGTCAGGGAATGAGAGTGAGTTTCTGCTCTTGTATCCTTCGCCAGGGAATCAGACACCAAGTGTCCAATCCCTAACCTTATGAGTTTCTGCTCTTGAAAACGTGTTGATGTGACGCCAGAGTGTTGTGGTGGTCCTAATTGATTTGGAGAATTCATGATGAATGCATGACAAGTTTCATGTTGCCAGGAAGATAGATCTATTGTATCCAACATTTCGCTACAGGCTTCTTTATCGATCAACCAACTGGTTTGCTGTCACAAATATCTTCTAATACCCCTTGTTGCCTGGTCTGTGGCAGGCCGTCCTGCAGTAGCTTGCTCATACCGGGTGGATGTTATACCCACGACATTATCCTTCCAATTAAAAGTGTTGTGGAAGGACCATGAAATAGCACTTTGATGAAAGTGCACCAAATGATGAAGAGAGCCTTTGTAGCACCCTGGATTGGTTAAGTCCTGCATGTGGTGGATGAACAATGGTGTAATTGCATGAATGCATAAAACGACAAAAGAAAACTGTAAGAAAAAAGATAACCCTAAGGAAGATATACTGGAGAATTTGTCTGCAATCAAACACCTCATTTTAATTGTACATCACGAATTCATAGCCATATTCCGTATAATTTACTTTTATTCATTATATGACGGTTTCCAATAATTTTTTTATTTACTTCAACCATATTGTGGATAATTCTGGTTTGTTCTGTGTTACTTGGCAGTGTTGGTGGGTCCTTGTAATATTTGTCGTAGCGCTGGTGATCTTTCTCCTCTTCCTTATCATTTAGAGAGCAAGTCCATATCTATGCAGCTGTGTGCTCTGCAGGGTTATATTCTTTTGTGTCTTGTACAACTCTATTCATTTTGGGGGTGTTTGTTTGCCAAAATTTCGAGAATATTCTTGAAATTTTGATAATCTTTACTTTATTGAGATTTATTGGGATTTGTGA
Organism: Morella rubra; assembly: GCA_003952965.2. Lineage (NCBI taxonomy): Eukaryota > Viridiplantae > Streptophyta > Magnoliopsida > Fagales > Myricaceae > Morella > Morella rubra. Next base: position 87,547 of record RXIC02000144.1, on the reverse strand, counting down.
AAGGTAGAGTGTGTATGTATAAAAGTTAAAAATTTTGGAGTGTACTTATTTTGCTGGAAATTTGCATGTCCCAAAATATTGGGGAAACAAACGTCACCTTAATTTCTAATTTCTAGGATATCTACATGTATTATGAGGTGATACTATTACTTTTTTGGGGTACTACTTATCTGTCCTTTTACTTGGGCGCAGTTGGCGGCGCCAGGAATTTTTTTCTTATAGGGGTGAATTAAAAGCATATTATTATTACATCTACAAATTCAAATAATATATGAGACACAATTCTTGACATATTACTATATATATAATAAGATAGAACACTCAAAATTCAAGAATTTTCTGTTATAGTGCGATGTAATTATATGTTTTGAGCATTTGTTTACAAAATATAAAATAGAAGATGTTTGATTCGAAAGTTAGCACATTATCATCGCATTGTTGTGTTAAATTTATAATTTTAGTAAATAAATATACATAATCAATAAAAAAACCAAGCAAACTATATGCAAGTTATTTCTTACCCCAAAACAAAACACAGAAAAAACACAGTATTCCAAAAAGTCATGCTAAAGGCTAATGAAATCTAAACCAAGATTTCATATTATATGAACATATTAAATTCTCATTAAAATTTGGTTTGCAAACATAGCCTAAGACACCGTGTAACTATTTAATTAAGAAATTAATTTCTTTACTTGTTATGCATGGGTAATTATTTCTAGGTATTTTCCTTTTAAGAAACTAGTAATTTGGTCATTGTATTTCATTGAAAGTTGAAGGCAATAATTTTTTTTCCTTTTTTTTTTTTTGACACTTGAAGAAAGAGATTTTGAATGGTAAAAATTACGTTGAACCTAATGCCAAACAAAAATTATGTTTTGGAAAGCGTCAGAACCTTAATGTCATGCTTCTGTTTTGGGGGAATATCTCAAACTAATTTTTTTTCTCTTTCTGGGGGAAATATTTGGAAGGGGATTAACTCCACAAGGTTTTTTTTTTTTTTTTTGCTTTTGCGGGGTGGTGGCCTTTGCCTGGCTTGTGTGTTAGGATTTAGGCTCCGACGGCTTTGGCCTCACTCATGCGTAACCGGTCCGAATGCGCAACCGGTCCGAATTTGAACATGCAGCAGCAGCGGACAACAAAAGGTTGCTATTTAAACAATCTGCGTCAAAGGGAGTATCAATCAATCAGGAAGCAGGAAGGAAAAGATAGGATCCGCGTCTACTTTTCCCGTTAAAAATGGCAGCCCTAGTATACGAGATATTCTCATCGTCGGCGTTGGTGTCTTTAGGGCTTTACCATCTCATCAGCACCACCCGCAACTACCTGAGATCCCCTCAGTCCTACTTGGCAAAGCCCTTCCATCCCTTCCCGCTCCCCTCCTCCAATGCTACTGGTAATCATCGGTTCAAACACCTTCAGCTGTACCTAGCGATTCTGTGCCTGCTCATCGCTTTCGTCCACCAAGTTCTGATCTCGTCCGACTCTGACCCTCTCCTCAAGGGCCACACCCCCGTCCACCGCTTCACTTCCCTCCAGTCAGCCGCAGTCCTCTTCCTCTTCCTCCTCCTCTCCCTCTCCCTCCTCCTCTCTGACTCCGATGTCCTCCCTCTCCCATCCGATCTCTTTTTCGCCATCGCCGCTGCCCTCTTCTTCTTACAGTACTCCGTGTCCTCCTCCGCCGCCTCCGTCCAGACCTCCGATCTCCAGGCCAAGTGTGACTCCGTCTCCGCCAGCATCTCCTCCCTCGCCGCTCTTCTCTGCCTCATCCTGGCCTGCCAGCCCAGGCTTTTTGTCGCCGACGCCGGCCTCGGTGCTGCCTTCTGCTTGCAGGGCCTCTGGGTCCTTCAGACCGGGCTCTCTCTCTACGTGGACGCCTTCATCCCGGAAGGGTGTCACAGGTTGCTGGACGTGGTGAGCGGCGTGGAGAGCTCCACAAAGTGCGAGTTGGAGGAGTCGAGGTTGAGGGCCGTCGCCATTCTGGATCTGGTTTTTGTGGTTCACGTCATGTTCGTGGTCCTCATTGTCATGGTCACTTACGCGGCTGTTGCCAAGACCCTTGGCATCAGGAGATCGGTTGGGTCGTACCAGGCCTTACCTACCGCTGCCTCTGCAGCAGATAACAACCATATTCAGATGAAAGCTTTGACCGGCACCCAGGCTTGAATCTTTTTCTAGTTGTTACTCTGTCTTTTTTTGTTTTGCAATTCATCTGCAGAGTGTGAATTATTATGTGTATACAGACAGAAATTCACTTTTTGTTTTAATATATTTGTCCCGACTGTTTAGTTTTACCTCTTCATTTGATTATTAGCTATCAGACCTTGCCCGCACCTACCTTGCCGTCCTTGTTCATTGCCTGCTATCATTCTCTCGATTGATTGATTGATCATTGAATCATTCCTTCTCTTGCTGTTCATTCTATTGAGGTGTCATCTCATTAGTATATGCTTTTTTGTCAGTCCTCTCTTTACAGATCTCTTGGCGATGCATAGACCAAACGTTGTCTGTTTGCAATTATATTTGGTAGCAATCTGTTGCTTTGAAGGTTTTTAAAGAACGTTATAGGATTCTGGGAAGAACCTATAAGATAATAAGGTTATTTATCATCCTGTTCAAGAACTTCACTGGTGAAGATAAAAAAGTTCTTTACAAGTTTAACAACTATCCATCTCATATTTGATGGTTTTAACCCTTTCGAAAGGTGATGCCTGTTCAAGTGCTTCACACTTTTGTGCTGTACACTATTTCATACGTCACTTGTTAGTTCAATCAAAATGTTAGAGGTATGCTGCGGAGACCTCTCTTACCATTTTTTCCAACATATTTATTAAACTGTGTCTCTTAGGGCATTTCCTTCCTTTTCCATAAACTTTAAGTTGAGAAATATGACACACTGTTTTGATCATTTGTCTTTCTTATGGCCATCTGGACTTCTTCCCTGCTGCACCAAGTAAATCTGCACTAAATACGTTCTTGTTAAAGCTATTGCCATTGGTTTTCTTCTTTTCTTCTACCCTTTCAGCACGACTATTTAGATTTGCGTGGATTGTATTTTTGTCAGTGACTCTTTTCTTTAGAAAGGATTGTATTCAAAAAGACTTCAAATATTTTGGTGCCACACCTAAGTCCTATTGGCACATGACAACCTTTTGAGAGATATGAATATACAAGAGGAACTTATCAAAAACAAAAAATGAATATACAAGAGGACTAGTGTGATAATTATTGTAATCCTAACCTTCTGGATTTCTAATGACTGACTGACTGACTGACTGACGCCTGGGAAGCCATAAAGTACAGGATTTATTTTGGCTTCTTTTTTTTTTTTTTTACCACTTGCTCTGTCTAGGTTCATATTTGCTGTACCCCTGTAGGTGGTGAAACCCGGGTTTCTTATCCTATCGCCGGAGTTAAATGAGTTGTTTGTCCTTGATCAGTTTTCCCTCCATGCAGACTAGGCAGGTTGATCAACCTCTAGGCACATTTGTAATGAAGGTTCTTTGGGACCTCTTTCTAGGATATTAACAATTTCACTCACACAGAGCACATCAACGGAACTGTTAATACATAGGATAAAGGAGCTTCTGAGTAATCTGAGGGCATAGAAGATTTTATTTGGCTTTTAGGGATCTACATTTTAACAACATGAATATAATTTGTTGGCATTCAAAGTGATCTGGTTGGCATTTTCTCATTCTTCATCTCTTGGGAAATTCTGTTTTGAGTGAAAGATATAACTAATAATTTAAGGAAGCTTATCAAGTATATTATTCCCTGTAGCTCCAAGCCAGCAGGGAAATGATTTTTGCCCCATTTTTGGGTTTTAACACAAACTGATTCTATGTGGCCTAAGCATGGAGACCCGAATCCGGTTGCGCTTAACAAGGCCAAAAAGTGCCAAGGAAATGGTTGTTCCATTTTCTCGGTTTTTGCAATAACTCATTGCCCCTTGCATTGTTGTCTTATCTTCTGATACCTTCATAGGAAATCATGTTGGTACTGAAGAAAGCAGAGGTACTTAGATCGGACATACGGCACACCTGCAGTTTGTTTCAAGATCACTTTTATCAGCTCTCTTCTGATAAAACTGTGAAGAGAGGGGATAAGAATTAGCTTGACATTGCAGTTATTAACAATACAGTTACTACCATAACTGGAATACCTTTTTATTTTTTTCAAGAAGTGTTATAACTGATAACTGTAATATGGAGCTTCTGAACAATGATGCGTAGCTGCCATCGATTTGGTATATCACCATTTCTGTTTTTCTAATGGAGTGTAAAGTATCAATGTTTCAGTTAATGATTTGGTTGAGATGGTACAATATCACACTTAGATCGTGCGGAAGCTTTTACATTCCCTGTTATTCTAATTCTTGTAATCCTTGCGATCTTTATGCTCATAAGCATAGTTACATTGAAGTTTAAGAAACGTTGTTTTTGCACAGTTATTGTGCAGAGTTATATTGCTCAGCAGAAATGCTGAAACCCTCAGAAAGTGACGAGTGCTGGCCGCTCCACGCGTTGGACTTGATTCTATTGGGCAAAGGAACCAAAGATCAAAACGTCTCGTCTATGGCATGGTGGAAGCTTCGTAGGTTGTCTCCGGCTTTGGCTGCTTTTCAACCCACGCCTACATCAACGGATCAATTGCTAATATCTTCCCCATCTCAAGCGCTGCGAAGAGCGATTCAAAAAAGAAAAAGGAAAACTCACCAAGAGAAAACCATGGCATTACGCAGGAATGGGGTTTTCTCGGAATCCTTCGTACCTTACGTCTGGTTAAGTCGTCTATTGGCACCACAGACTTTTTGGAGATCAGAGAGGACAAATTTTATTGAACACAGTCGTCCTAGGCCTGGTTGTGCCTTTTCCCGCGAAAATACATGCCAATGAGGTTAGGGCCGGAGGGGGGAAGCGGGACATAGTTGACCTTACATCTAACCTGTTAGATGGGCTTCACAGACTTTTGCGACTGTTGCTCTTAACATTGGTGGTTGCAGTTAACAAAATTAGAAACAGTGTCAGAGGTACAAGTATGATGATTGATCTAATGATCCTATGGTTGCAGGAAACCCTTAATATATGAAGTCATGACATTTTTCTCAATTACCAACTTGGATCAATATTAAGGAGGTAACCCGTAAATCGGTATGATTTTCAAAGATGGTAATATAATTTTATCACAGGCTGATTTCTTTACAAACGACTGTATGTAGCCCCAGCAAAGGAGACAGATGAGAAGATAGATACAGGCATAGGCCATATATATATATACATATATATATTATATATATATACATACATAGGAGAAAGGAAGTGTTTTAGATACACCCGTAAACGTAATGCCTTTTACCGAAATAGCTAGGTAGATAGATTCCTTTCTGATGGCTCGCTAATCTTTGTTTTGGGTTTATTTCCTGGGCCGTGGTTTTGGGCTACGTAAGTTAACAACGTGTGAGCTTTATGACCACGGACCACCCTTGTTCTTTTGGGCCCGTTATCCCTTCTTTTTGTGGATGTCTTCCATGAATAAAACCCTTTAATTGGCCCAAAAAAAAAAAGTTTGAATGGGCTTGCGAGGCCACAATAAAATCTCATCACGAACATGGAAACGGCGGTCTATCTCATCACCCTCGACCCGATTGCTCTGCTGCACATTTTAATATAATAAAACGGATTTGTGTATGTGCATGTGCATGCACGGGCCGGCGACCACAAATTTGTTTTGTTATCCTACTCCCACGCTCACCTGGTCCTTTACACACAACCCCCCCCCCCCCCCTCTTCTACAGTAGGAGTAACGGCGGCATTGTCGTTCGGTAAAAGAAGACTAGTCTCCTCAGACCTCAAAAAAACGAAAAAAGGGAAAAGGAAAAGTATCACGCGTTCTATGCTGTTGACTCCACAACCTTTCTCCCATCCTGTCAAGTGGGACATTCGTGCTTACCTGATCTTTTTTCGGACAGAAAACAATTATACCAATATTTGGGGATCTCTTTTACATTTTCAAATAAAAGAACGAAAATTTAATTCTCCTTCCTCATTAGCCCTCGGATCCCCTGCTACACTTGAGGCATCGAATCATTGCAGACAAAAGATACAAGCCTTTGTTCTGTTTTCTCCATTGAGACGTTCTCTGAAGGTAAAGGTAAAGCTTCGAAACTCCTTCCAACCGTTTCTTTTTCTTTCCTTCTTAGAGTTTTGTGGCCATTACTCATCCCAAAAAGGAAAATTGGTTCCTTTCCTTCTTGTGGTGTGATTTATTCGTTGGTGGTATATGGAATCTCATCTCAGTTAATAAGCTATTCTTGTTCTCTTTTTTGTCCTCTATTGTTGGCATATAGTCCATCCATGAATAATTTTGACTACCTTTTCCCTTCAAATTCTTTCTTGTACAAGCATATTACCTCAAAATTCGTGGCCTAATCCACGCGGCTTTAGCTCTAGCTCCAGCTTTGGATCATACAGCTGCATGATAGAACTCTAGGGTCTTATCAGTGGGAATTACGGAATTCAATGAGAATTTGTGAATGATTGGGGTTATCTCAGACTACTTCTGGAGAAATTTGTGCAATCCTTGCTAGACTAGGAATGTCTATGTTATTAATACAGTATTATGGTACAGGTAAAGAACCCACCTGTACTATCATCGACATTCGTCTGGAGCTGTTTGTCTGAACCAACTCTGTAGCCTCATCGATCCATAAATAACGTCTCATCGGATTCGGCTTTTAGACATTTGTTTTGCTGGTATGTGACGATTGGTAATTACCAAAGGGTAGCTTCAGATTCGGTTTGAACCTGCATGTGGGATCTCCTTCACGTTGTCGCATCTTTTAAGCGATGAGGGAGTGGATCATTGGAGCTTTTATTAACCTTTTCGGCAGCATTGCCATCAACTTTGGGACAAACCTTCTTAAATTAGGTCATAATGAGGTAATACTCCGCTGCCATCTAATTATTTTGGTGCATTATTATATCATGTACACCCTCCCCCCCCCCCCCCCCCCCCCCCCCCCCATGGCAAATGGGATTTTTTTTTTTCCAATTATAATGTTACTTGTTGGAAGATTCAGTAGTATGTTATTTATTACTCCAACAACGGTTTATCTCTGATACCCATTGTTGGCTGAGCATCTAACAATATTCACAGGAGACTTCCTGTTAAACCATTGGTTGGATAAAGAGTCTCCATCCTTTGAGGTTGTGAATTATGCCTTATTTGGATTGCATTCTGGTCTCCAGTCAAGCTCTTGAGCTTAGTGTGAATAGGAGCTATTCCTACATCCAATTACCCTGTTACAGTAATTTTTTCTGGTTCCCATTGGTAATCTGGCAAGAGCATGCACTGCTATTTCCCATTTACAGTTATATTCGCCAGTTCATATTGTTAATCTGGCACATAACATTCAGAAAATATATATATATATATATATCTGTCACAGCACATTCCATTCCCGCTTTCAACATGTTGTAAGCTATTGATGTGTCTGACTATACTATTTGCAGAGAGAAAGGTATTCTATGCTAGAAAGTGATGGAACAAATGGAAAATCACCTTTGAAGCCTATTATATATTTCCACACTTGGAGAGTTGGTAAACTGTGGTTTTATTCTTCTTCATTCTGTATGTGGGTATGTTCATGCTCTCTGTTTGAAACACATACTAAACTCTTACTCTGCAGGGATTATCATTTTCCTTTTTGGAAATTGCCTTAATTTCATTTCGTTTGGATATGCCGCTCAGGTTAGTATAGATTATTCCCTGGCTTTGTGATTTTTGTATCTGTTGTTATGTCCAAACTGCATGTTAATTGTACTTTTCCATTGACCAGTACCTGCCTTTTTGAGGTTCAGAACTATAACTGTGAGGGAATAGTAGGTTTTGCCTTTTCTTTCTAATAACTTTCTCCACATCTGATGCAGTCACTTCTTGCGGCCCTTGGATCTGTTCAGTTTGTCTCCAATATTGCGTTTGCTTACTTCGTGTTGAATAAAATGGTGACCGTCAAGTATGTAAAAATCTGAAATGAGAACTTTTTTCCAGAACCGCCGCATTTCATGGCACATTATTATTTGATGTAAATCTCAATCTCATAAATGTTGCTTCTTTTACAGAATACTGGTTGCCACAGCTTTTATTGTACTTGGAAACATTTTTCTTGTCGCTTTTGGCAACCATCAGTCACCTGGTATGCGACTCTCTTTCAAGACATCTGTCTTTATTCCATTCATTCTGCCCTATATCACTATTTCTTCTGCATCATATGTTTTGAGTAATTAGTGTCAAGGACTTGAACATTAATGTTTCTAGATATGTTTCATTCCTACAAAGCTAGGTTATATGATCTGTCATTTTGGTAGAAAATCGGTCCTGAGCATCATGTGATAAGGTTAACCCTGACTAAAGAGGTCTCATCTACATACGATGCTCATCAAGTACTCAAAACTTCCCTTACCCTAAACCTGTATCTGTGTCAACTTGAAAGACACCCAAAAAAAGTGTCACGTGTATAATACTTCTTTTGAACTTAAACACTTTTGGCTGATGTTTGATCGGATAAACAATGCATCTCTAATTTGGTCATTCAAAACTATACTATAATAGTTGTGGCCTAAGCAGTATTAGTTGGAGATAAACTCTATCTATTTCTACACTTACTGAAAGAATTAATGGCGGATTCTAAATAACAAACTAAAAGCTTTTGGTTTTTAAAATGATTTTTTTTAGTCTAGCTTTGGAAAATGTGGAAGGTTTTTGCTTCTTCTGCTGGAAATTTAACTGAGCTTAACTTTTTATTATGGATGTTTTTTGCTGTTCCTAACTGTGGTAACAACCAACAGCTGCAAGGCATATGATTGTGATTGGGCTTTAGCAGGAATGAATATATATATATATAGAGCGAGAGAGAGAGAGAGAGAGAGAGAGAGGAGGGAAGTAAAAAATAAGCCTCATGGGACATTGCACATGCATCAAATACTGTACCACTAAGATGAAGAAATTAATTTCTGGCTATATGCTCCATTTCAGTTTATACACCAGAACAGTTGGCGGAGAAATACAGCAACATTACATTCCTTCTTTACGGTCTGATTTTGATCTTAGTTGTTGCCATACATCACTCCATCTATCGGTGAGCAGTGAGGGCTGTCTGGTTTGCTGTTGTTGTGTATTATTATCAGTTTCTGTCGAAAATGTGCTTCCATCTATACGTTTTATGATTAACATGTGGCATGCACAGGAGAGGAGAACTTATGCTTGCTGTTTCTGGACAAGATCTTAGATCGTATTGGCATATGCTGCTTCCATTTTCCTATGCAATAGTTTCAGGGGCCGTAGGGTCATGGTCAGTGTTGTTTGCAAAATCTCTGTAAGTTAGCTTCTTGGACATCATTGTCCTTCTGAGACCCAAATAACAAAACTGAGCAGTTATGTTCTTTCTAACTTCAAGTTCTTCTTGTCTCTTTCCAGTTCGAATCTATTACGATTGGCCATGTATAGTGGTTATCAGTTACACGGCTGGTTCACATACTCCATGCTTCTTTTATTTCTTAGTACAGCTGGCTTTTGGGTAATAATTATGGCAGAACTCCTTTTTTCCCCATTCGTTGGAAAAATGTGCCAGTGGCTCAATTTTCTGGAGACGCTTGTTGTATCCGAACTTCTTCATAAATTCACACTTCCTATTTTTCCAACTAATGCAGATGGCAAGGTTAAATGAAGGATTGTCACTGTTCGACGCAATTCTTATTGTTCCTATGTTTCAGATTGCTTGTTTCACTTTCTTCTCCATTTGGCCGGGATTCATTTCAGTGTTGTTTGCAAAATCTCTGTAAGTTAGCTTCTTGGACATCATTGTCCTTCTGAGACCCAAATAACAAAACTGAGCAGTTATGTTCTTTCTAACTTCAAGTTCTTCTTGTCTCTTTCCAGTTCGAATCTATTACGATTGGCCATGTATAGTGGTTATCAGTTACACGGCTGGTTCACATACTCCATGCTTCTTTTATTTCTTAGTACAGCTGGCTTTTGGGTAATAATTATGGCAGAACTCCTTTTTTCCCCATTCGTTGGAAAAATGTGCCAGTGGCTCAATTTTCTGGAGACGCTTGTTGTATCCGAACTTCTTCATAAATTCACACTTCCTATTTTTCCAACTAATGCAGATGGCAAGGTTAAATGAAGGATTGTCACTGTTCGACGCAATTCTTATTGTTCCTATGTTTCAGATTGCTTGGACTTTCTTCTCCATTTGTACGGGATTCATTTACTTTCAAGAATATCAGGTTCTCTCTCTCTGTCTCTCAATATTTTGTTTTGACCATGATAAAAAAACCTTTGCTTCACAAGGTTGGAGAAAAAAGAAAACTTAGAATAAAAGATTAGCTCACATGCTTATAACACAAAAATCCTGCTCAACTTAATCGTCTGGATATAAGCATTTTCGAGAGAGAGAGAGAGAGAGAGAGAGGGAGAGAGAGGGAGAGAGACAGACAAAGTTATCAGTGAGTTATTAATGGGTGTGAATAGTAGTTCATGATTTCAAATTCTTAGCATTCTGATTGGTGGGATTCTTGGTAATTTGAGTCTTGTTTTGCTTCACCTTCCCCTGTCCATTCATGGAGTTCCACCCCAAGACTTTTGTGGAATGATACCAGAGGGTTTGCAATGGGTATATCTTTCATTTGAGAATTTCAAATACCTATCTTAGAATGGCACAATTCCCATGCATGGTAGAATATATCACCTTGCATTAGTTTGATTGTCTGGAGAATGCCCCAGTAGGTGGGTGATCTGGGTACTAATGAATAACAGGCATGTTGATGCTTTTGATGTATACATTTCTTATGATTTTGGCTTTATTGCATTCTGGATCTTCTGTTCCTCTAAACAGGTATTCGATGCACTAAGGACGACAATGTTCATACTAGGAATGATGTCCGTCTTCGTAGGCATTTCATTGCTGGCACCTGATGAGTCGAAAGGTAGTAATAGGATTATGGTTGTTGCTAATTTTATCTGGAAGATAAAGATTGGAACTTGTTCTGAAAATTTACAGGTGGTGAAGTCAAAGATAATTCATCTTTAGTTTCTGTGGTGTCTTCAAACATTTCAACCGAAATAGACAGGTATGATACATTCTTTGGACTATTATGATTGTGGTTTTTCGTAATTAGTCGAGACTTTGAGCTTCAAACCATCTGTATCTTTACAAGTTTGAAATCAAGTAGAATCAGAAACATAACTATTTTTAGAACTGCCCATTAGAGAGATAAGAATAGAACCGGTCTTACCTAATTCAAGGTAGTCAAACCATCATTAATTGCTTACTTACATCCATCCTGCAAGAAAATAAAATATACGCAAGCAAAACTACAGCTTTCTTACAGTTTGTATTTCAATACTCTCTTTTGTAAAAACTTTCGTTGTTGTAGGTTACCACTTACATTTCTATGCCAATTTGTACGTATTCAACTGTGGTCCTCACCAATTTGCCCCATGTATTTATCTGTTTTAGGCTGGTTGAGCCATCTGAGGATGCACAGAGTAAAGAAACTAGATCTTTCGTGCAAGCAGTGCTAATGAAGATGACAGAGATAATCGCCAAGGCAAAGGTGATACTTGGTTGGAACATATCTTTATGAAGGATAGATATGATTTTATAATTAGATATATGACCTTCTTTCTCCTTGCAGAGTGCTTGTGCATTGTCTCTAGGTATTGGGGAAGATTCAATCAATGCATCTGCAGTTCTTGTGATGCCCATGGTATCATCAAAGATAACAGGCTTTAGAGGAAGTGGATTTGACCGTGCCAAGATTCTGTCTTCAAGAAACTCGGGTTGGAGTAGGATCTCGATGGATGAAGATGCTGCAAAAATACTAGACACGAGCCCAGATTACTCAGATAGCCTGTAGTACAAGTAGCAACAGCATTCATGTCTGCTGGGAGTTTTTTTTATTATTTCTTTGGTACTTTTCTTTTTGGCGGGACAATTGTTTAGGCCCATTGTTTTACCTTTGACCAAGAATTCTCTGGTCCCAAAAGAGTGCTACGTAATATTATTGTATATACTTGCACCCATAGTTGAAAGGAAATGGAACATCGCTCGTTGGACTTCCTGTTGACTTATCGACCAAAATGGGGAAATTATGAGTGGGTTTGGTGGCTGGCGGTTAAGGATTGGAAATGTCATAAATAACGATACTAAGGAGATGAAACTTATGCGCACAATCCTACTTTGCGGTTTGCGGGCTCTCTATATATCAACTAGAAGACTATTGTCCTCTAGCAAACACCATCAGATACAAACATGATACCAATACTGCAACTATAAAATGAAATTTTTAGCCAAATTAGCCCCTAGCGTAAGTTTTGTTCTATACTATAAAAATGTGGAATCGAAATTTTCTGCTTGTCTAGACGGAAATGTTGGTTTGTGTTCGATATCATCCACACCCCAAATAAGAGGTACCGGTTAGGCATAAATTTTTGCTCGCCCCTGAGAGACTAGAGTTGTCAGGGAGAATTTTTTTCCCTAGAGGTAGAGAATTTGAGATATAATTAAAATTATGAGACCAGTCATACAAAGTATGCTTGATGATTTAAAAATTAAGGGGGACACATGGTTATTGACAATTGGTTAACATGTGTCCTTATTAGCCACATTGAATTTTTTTTTCCAATTATGGATTCACTCGAGTTGACAAAATGACTATCTTATGACAGAGAGAATTTCACATGGACCAGTTTATGATGAAACTTACTATAAGTACCAATTTGGAATTGAAAAATATCCAGAACAGTGAACTAATTAAATATAATATTTTATGGAAGAAAATCATTATAAATAATAGGAAAATTCAATTTTTAGTCATTAGGTTTTGCCCCATTTTACAAATTAGTCACTAGGTTTCAAAAATTTATTTTTCAGTCACTGAGTTATTACCCTTTTTAATAATCGGTCTTTTGTCATTGAACTGTTAGCTTTTCTAACATGAGCGCCAAACAAGTTAGCTGCCTTTGCCACTCACCACCATTTTTCGACGTCAACCTTTTCCCTAAACAGTTTCTTCTTCCTTGCACAAGTGACCCATAGCCATTTTCAAAGATCGAAGCTCGTTTTCGTCAGCCTTTGCAAATGGTGGCGAGCCCCAACTTCGGGTTGCAAAGAAAACATTACAAAGACCCCAACAGCATAATGGTAACAAAGAATCAATAGAAATCAACCATCAGATTGGAAATATTTGTAACAGTAAAGAAATATACCAGCATTCTTTGGCAGCGTCCTCCAATTCCCATATCCACGTTTATGTATGTAGTCGACCAGTTTCTGATCCTCCTCCGATGTCCAGGGCCCTTTCTTAAGCCCATTTTTGTCACAACACAGTGCTCTACGTTTATGATAAGGACGCCAGCCGAGACCCCTCACCAATGTCTATCTCCCTCATAAGTAAGAACTTGTAAGTACTTGTGTTTAGCTCACGCCTCAAATTGATACTTCTTGGCTGACCCAGTGAGGAACTCAAGAGCAATATAACTCCATTATCGGATAAAAAAAAAAGAAGAAGAAGATATTTTTGATATTTTGAATTTATCAAAAGATAAATTAAACCAAATATGCATGGTTGAGAATATGGGTGAAAAGATGGATAAGCAAACCTAAGTTCGAATGGGCTAGTACCCGAAATAAACCTAGAACCCGAGATACGCAAGCCTAAGTTTAGAGAACCTAAAACCCAATTGTGGAACAAAGTCAGCTTAACCCAACGATTAACCTCTAACAAAGTAGATGAGATGTCAGGCTTAACCCCAAGCATCAAACCTCCTCTACTAGCCTAAGCTTCTAGGCCTATCCCTAGTCTCCGATTGCCTCCAACTTGCCCGGCCTAACCCAGTGCAAGTCAGGTCTAACAAGTGTGAATAGTATCTGGCCTAACCCAAGCACTATAGCACCAATGCTAGCCAAAGTGTCAATCTTAACCCCGAACACCGAAGATAAAGGCACGAAGGCCAAAAAGCTTCCTTCGATACTTCTATTCAATTTGATAAATATTCAATAGATGCCTTACAGTGGTGCCATGGAGGGCTATTTATACTATTCCATGGGCTTGGGCGGCAAAAGACTTTCTTTGTAAAGGAAAAAGTTTGATTGCCACACCATCAATCAACTGGGATCCTATTGAGATTAGAAACGAAAGATCATGAAGAGATCTTGCCTTCTTCCTCAAAACTAGCCAAATAAAGGACAAATCGATCAAAGATTGATTGTCCACTTATTTAGCAAATATGGCCGGCCATAAACTTCCAAATAGGGAGCTAACCCTAATTGTCACATGCTCTAAAATCTCTTAACTTCAATCAATAAGTAATCTTTCCAAATATGACCAAAATTGTTTCCTTAATTAAATCTCACCAACATAGTAATGTTTGAGAATCAAAAGCAATAAGATAACTCCCAGAAAATAGAGAGATTTGGCTATATAAGAATCTCATATGCGTTTTACCCTATATAGCCCCTCCTAGCCGCTTGTGGTAGTTGCTGTCCCCGCCATGGCAGGTGGCCATAAGGTGATAATGTCAAAAATGATCTCCAAGGTCTCCTGAGTCTTTTAAGACCAACCTCCTATGTGCTCCTCCGTGTCCGGTGGTCGTGTGGTAGTGCTACCAATCAACTCCACTTAGCCTCAGGATCTTCCTTGAATCAACTCCCCATGCATACTTGGTTGCACCGTCGTGGCTGGTGGCCATAGGGTGGTGCTATCAATGTACTGCACTAAGCTCCGAGAGCCTCCTTGCATTGGCAGCCCATGCAACTTTGGTTGCGCTGCCATGACCGATGGTCTTGTGGTGGCACCTCTATTGTGTTTTTCAACTCCTCCTGAGTTGTTGTGCTTTGCCTTTCCATAGGCTTCTCCTAAGTCATGCCTAGGCTTGTGGCCTTGCTAGCCCTTGCCTTGAATTAATAATGCCGTGAGGCATGTCAATGTGCTGCTAAGTGTGTCATGGCTTGGGCCATCACATGTCATGGGCGTGTCAAATGTCTTGACAAGCCTTGCATTGCCTAGGTCTTGAGCTGGGATCTTGTCAGTTTATCACTTGGGAATGTCTTCTCATGCCCATCAACTATCTCCAAAGGCCATTCCTCCTACTCTTCCGTCTCTACCACCACCTATGCACACTCTTTCTTCTCCATCTCCATCTTCTACTCATCCGCCAGTCACTTCTGCCCTGCCCCATTGATCACATCTCCACCTACGACTTAGATCCAAGCGCCTGCCCCGACACCGAAATCCCACTCCGGTGCCGTTTCTAATATTAGATTCACTTTCCCTTGGTCCTTGGCCGCGGGTCTCCTCGATGTCATTTTAGTCATTTAAAGCGTTTCTCTTCTTCTACATGCACTGCATCAAGCAAACCACTGCATGGGGTGGTTTATTTTCAATTTTCAATCTTTATTTTTACCATTTTCTTTAGCCTCTCTTTGACGTACGTTGTTTACTATTACTGTGTTTTATTCAGATCTTATAGACGGCAACAAGTTTGATAATGGAGACTTAATTTGTATTTTGATGATTATGATAGTCATCCCATTAAATTGATACTATCATTTTATTTGCAACCTTATTGTCGTCAATTTTATGATCTTTTTTCTTGTCTTGGATTATCCATTTTCTTTCTATGTAGTTATTCTGATACGTGATAATTTTGGTTAACATGAATAATCAAGCTTCTGGGGGGAATGGATTCCCTCTGAAGGAGGGAATTTCGAAGCCTTTAGAAGGGACGATCTCCCTTTTGTCCTTGCAATCTAACGGTTAAACAAGTTCACCTCATTTAATGAATTAAAAGGCTAATATGTGGGCTCAAATTGGGCAAGTTTCAAATTTCTTTTTTTCCTTTCTGATGATTTCTCATTCTCATCTTCCTTTCTTCTTTCTCATTCAAGTTCCTTTCTCTTCGTCCTTTTCTGCCCCTCCTCTTGGATCCTTCTCTCTCTACTAGCTCAACTTATTAAGAAAATTTAATAAACAATTTCTGCCCTCAATTTGTTTCCTCACCCACCATGTGGCTCACTAATCTTAACAAGACCTTGGTGAGGGCGGTGCACACTCCAACCTGCAAGTGGGCCAGTGTGTCACGCAACATTGGGACGATTTTTTCTCACCCTCTTTCTAGTGAAATTCTTCGCCTTCTCTTTTATTTTTTTGCGAACCCACAATTACGTAAAGGTGTTGTCTCCTGCCCCTTTTTGATCTTTGCATCAATAGTTGATATCTGGGGTCATTTTTAAAGGCACTTATTTGTGGAGGTAAATTTGATCTCATGTCTAAACCAGGATTGTTAACCCCACCCTAAAGTCTCCCTTTACCAACTGCCAAAATTGCTGGATCCATGAACTCAAGATCCCCAGTATTACCGATATTTCCCCTGGGCAGTGCTGAAAGGAATTTCTCAACAAGGAGGATGTGTCAAGCAGATGACTCCCTAACAAAAACAACACTAAAGTCAAACACTTAATTAATTGGAACAGAGAATTCATATGTAATAACCTCGTTAATTCTGAGGATAAAGCATATGATCACTAACCAACCAAGGGGTCAAAAGCCTGATCTATTCTCTCACCAGACGAAAAACCCGGGGGCGGTGTTCTACTTGGCATTGATAATCCAAGAAGGGCTGAAATTTGTGCTCTTGAAACACCTGGGCTTACACTACGCAATAACACAGGCCCTCATGACCTCTCTCTGAAATCGATTCAGCAACCTCTCCTCAGGCTCGTTGTCGTCCACAATCACCTGGACGTTGTACGCCAATTTGAAGTAGAGGTTGTTGGCATAGACCAGAGAGGGACATATCACAGACGCCAAACAATAAGAAGACGACGACGACGAAGAAGAAGAAGAAGAAGACAGGGGCCTTCTTGGGCCAGGGACATATTTCTGGGTCTGAAAAGGAGTGAGCTGAGGGTGGTAGTGTGGGTGGTAGTTTTGATGGGAAGAGGAAGGAGAGGAAATTGCAGAGAATGCTCTCACGTGGAAAAGGAAATTTGGGAATTTTGAGCCGCCAATCTGAGCCACCAAGCTATATTAGTCTTCTCATTCATTAAATGAGGTGGACTTGTATTAACCATTAGATTGCAGGGACAAAAGGGAGACCGTCCTTTCCGAAGGCTTTGGGATAATCCGTTCCCACTTTGGGGTTCAACAGTGCAACTATCATTTTAATGGGATCATAAAACTGACAACAATAATATTTGGAAATGGGAATAAAGGAAAAAAAAAAGATTTGGGATTCTTTTTCCAAAATATGAAGAGGGAAAAATAGATCAGAAAAGCAGTTCTCCATGACAGAACTCCCAGGGGTCTGGATTATGTGGGCCATGGGAATGGAATAGGGAATATCGTTGGCATTTTACTTTAGTTTTCTCTTCTTTTGGATTTTCCGAATTGGACTTCATTGCTTTAGATGGTCCATGTGGCGCCGCGATATATGGAAGAGAATATGACTGGTTTGGTGCCATCCTCCGTTTTTCACTTGGCGACGTGTCCTTTGTCCTTGAAGAAAAATTGTCATCAAGTCCAATCTCTCTCTTTTTAAGCTTCAATATTACACATACAAATGGAGAATGAAAACTGGTCTCAGGGTATGCTTGTCGTTGAAGGTTGTTAAATGGTAGTGTCGTGATCTGGTAGTATGTTCTATATTTTCAGCTTAGTTTTTTGGTTTTTTCTTCTTTAATAGTACGCCAAGTTGGTCTATGTTCTTTTCATACGTAAGCTAGCCACCAATTATAGATTTGGTCTCTGTTCTTTTCGTACGTAAGCTAGCCACCAATTATAGATAAAGAACTGTAAGAACTGGGTATGTTGAGAGGATGAATCTGTGCTGTGCTGAGAGAAGGCCGAAAAAGACGTTGCAGAAGAGGGAGAAAGAGAGTTAGTTTTGCAAGTTGCAAGTCACCGCCTAAGATATTGCCTACTGGCCACTCCAAGCGTGCGTAAACAGAGTCCGTGACCATATAATACCGCCAGCATAAAATATTAAACAGAGGTCATAGCATGTTCGCGGATCGAGTTGTATTACTTGCGTAAGGAAGAAGAAGCGGTTTAGAGAAGAGGCATAAACGAAGTCGTTTGGGCAGTTTCAATAAAGAGAGTGCTGTTGACGTAGAAAAATTGGAGGTGAAGTGGTTGCGGCTTCGGTGCTCCTGTAAGAGAAGCTAAGGGTTTAGTAACGGATGGACTAATTATTAAAATGGGTAATAACTCAGTGATTGAAAAATAAATTTTTGAAACCGAGTGACGAATTTGCAAAATGGGATAAAGCTTTAAGAATTAAAAATTGAATTTCTCTAAATAAAACACGCGGCTTGACGAAAAAGCAATACTCATCGTGCACAGTTTTTCCTTTTTATTAATTAATTAATTAAATTAAATTGTTTTGTAGGGAGCTGATGCGCATCTAAAGTGGGCAGGTAGGTGAAAGTGAGTTTTTGTGGGTCTAAAAGGCAAAGGCAGAAGCAAATATTATTTGAAGTTTTACATAAGCATCAAACATATGTATTAAAACCAATTACCAAATACCGGCTGCGATGGCTCACCAAGAAAGTAGATAAAAGGTGACATCTCAACATCAAAATCCACACATCGTGTAGCGTTGTCACGAATGAAAATCCTCATACACCGACTGGGAGATGCATCGATATAGGGCATACAAATGGAAAAAAAAACAAAAAACAAAGTGGGAAGGAAATTAAAAAATAAAATGTACATATAGGTAAATCATGTAGATCAGATGACCAGAGTGGAACTATCCTCCCATGGAAACAGATGAAGATGGCCATGATCATGACAAGAATATTGTAGAAGAAAGGCCATAATGCAATTGATTAGTGAGATCCTCTGGCAAGCATCTCCTGATATTGCAACTCCTGATACTGCAACAGTTGCATACGGCTTTGTACTCTTAGCTGCTCATAAAACCTTCTGATGAATTGCTCAGCCTCGTGATCGACTTGGCCGTTTCCTCCCTCATTCTCATCCTCCGATGAGTAATTAGATACCCTAATGGAAAATGGAGACAGTAGCGGGCTACGCTTTTCTCCCGGATCAAAATCAGACGCCTCACGGCCTATAGGGTTGAATGCGTACTCCGGTGTTTGGGGGACCCAAACAACAGTCTTAGCCTCCAGAGCTTCGGGTAGTCCTTCTTCAATAACCTCGGGGGCATTTATGCAGGGGAAGTAACGATGTTTCCGCTTTGGCACGTGGAAAAAAACAGGATTAGGGCTGTTGTTGCAAGAGAATTCGTATTCCTGTGGCCCGGAGGCAGCACGCGCGACGTTCCTAGCGTGATGGTGATGGGACATGGGATTGCTTAGTGAATTTCTGAGCAGCTTTCCTCCCTTCATCATCATATTCATGTATACGATCAACTTCCTCTTTGAGATAAGTCCCCTCCTTATCATGAAGAATGTGCTCCTTAACACATTCCATAGCTTTTTGGCAATAACCGGAGAATGAAATTCCATGCCACAACTCTTGGAAAACAAACACTACCTAACTGGCATAGGACCCTGACCGATCGAGCTTCTTCAGTTCGCTGTTCGAAATAAAGATAGCAATGCCAACAACAATGGAAGAAGGAACGTAGGAATATGAAAGATTCTTAATGGCCTTGATCACAAGAGGCCGGCCGGGTTTTCTTTTCTTTGTTTCTGCGAGGTTGACCTCGCAGAAGAAAAGAAAGCCCTAGGGGAGGACATGGAAGGTGAAATGGCTTCGATTTTATAGCTACGAGATGATGAGCTGAAATCATTAGTGGTAGGTGTGCTAATTATCAAGAATACTCATATAGAACCAAGTTCCAACAAACGCGCTCCCCCTAAATTCCCTTTTGATTTATTGAAGGGAAAAGAAAACAGTGGAATACAAGATGAAAATCAAAATTAGACGTATTTAATTTATGTATATCGAATGTGGATAAATTCTTACTCTTACTATATCTAGTGGCGGAACCAGGATTAATATTTAAAGGTGTCGAACTTTAAATATCATCTTCATTGTAAGATTTCCAATATCTGGCTCAATAAGGAATGATTGGGGGCCTATGGCCAAATCTTCTATTTTTTTTTTTTTAAAAAAAAAACTATATTTAAATTTTTTTTTCTGGGGGAGCAATGGGTATCAGCCGCCACCCTTCGTACCCCTTTGGTTCCGCCCTTGACTGTACCCCAAGGGAAGACCTGGATTAGAATCAAAAGAGACGTTAGAACAATAGCTACGCCTACCTACATCTAAGGTCTTTCCTTATTTCACGAGTAATGTATAGATATCTCATGGTTGGCCCTTCACTCGAAAGCTACAATAACTCAGGGAAGACATGCAGTTATTTATTGTTGAGACATTCTTTCTAATTTATTATGCTATGAATATATAGGTGTCAACTAATTATTGAAAAAAAAATATGATTTAGACCATATTAAACTATTATCTTTTATACAATTTATTGGTATTCAAATTATCAACTTCCCTCTTCTATGATCTAACTGGTAAGATGGTGATACGTGTCTAATTGAGACATGCAGTTCTCGACGTTTGCCTGAAACGTTCATTTAGCCACCAACCGGTCATTTTCCTTCTTACCCTCGTGATAACATGAAAAACGTTTTCACCGGCCACAATGATCAACATGATTAAGCCAAGAGCTTAGAAAAAAAAATCATGATTAAGCCAAGAGCTGAAAAGGGGCAAAATAATGAACGCAAAAGGTCGTGCTCTTAGTACTTATCCACACTGTATAAGAATTTTCTCTTTTGTCAAGCAAAATTAATATCAATGTAAAATGATTCTCAATCAAAATTAAACGTACGGGAAAAAAGAAAAAGAAGAAACGAGATGATTGATTCTTCTTGCTAAAATCTTATTGAGAGAGAGGTTGGAATAATAATTTTTTTTTTCAGTAAGAATCAATCGAGAAATTAGGGGTCCGACAGCACAGACCATGCTTTGCGGATAATCCGCAAAACCAAACATGACGACACTTGCACTGTTGCACAAAGAACAAAACGTATTGCAACAGGTTACAGGGAACAGGGAAGCTTTTGAGTTAAATATATTTTCCATTAACAAAGTCCGCAATTTCTTATTGCGCAAGACGCACGCTAACATCAAGTTTCTCTGTTCCGAGCTTTTCACGCGAAATTAAGATCTGGAAGGCTATATGATTGTTAAATTATAGGGCCAGAAAGAAAGGCCAAGTTCCCTCTCCCACCCCCGGACATCCTCCCTTATTTAATTTATTCACATACTCAATGATGAATAGGGTACGGGAAAAACTTCTCTTTCTTTCTCTCTCTTCTGTGTTTTTTTTTTCCTTGATCGCCACCGTTCCGAAGTTGACACTGAAACTGCAGTATCAAGGAAGGCAGGTTCCTTCCTAATTCCCTCCATTTTCTTCCGCATATCCCGTCACTTCAAAGGGACTGACTGTATTGGTATATAGACTTTCCGCGTTTTCGGCAACTCGAAAAAAAGAACTGCATTTGGAAAGGTTTTTACTCTGAAACCTATAAGCGGACAACTGACTGCCAATTAATTGCGCAAAGTGATTCAATCCGGACTTGGATAAAATTCTTGCTGAACCCCCAAAACCTGCCACATCTCCTACGGGAAGAACGGCCTTATTTGATGTTGGCAGTCACAATTACACTCGACACAATATGGAATACGCGTAATAGACTAGTGCATGAGGAGAAGTCTGTGGATTTAATGGAGTTCATGATTAGATCGATTCATCGGCGGTATTCTGCACATATGTCTGCTTGGAACATGCAGGAGGAGAACACTATGATACTATGGAAACCGCCTCGTGAAGGAGTTGTCAAAATTAATTTTGATGTCTCTGTCAAGAACAATTGGTTAAGTGCGGCAGCTGTTTGACGTCGAAACTGGAAGGGAGAAATACAAAAAGTCTGCTTTAACAAATGGGCAGGTTCGAATACCCTCAAAGGGGAAACCCGAGCAGCACGCTTGGCATACTCTTTGGTGGAGGAATATGCTGAACGAGATGTGGTGATAGAAGGCGATGCTCAAGGCCTGATAACCAGGTTCTTGACAGTGGGAGAACACCAGATTGGATGATAGAGGGTGAAGTGCAGACTATGCAAGCCTTACTACAGGTGCAACCGAATTGGAAGTTTCAATGGACTCCGCGGGAGGGCAACGCTATGGCTCATCATTTAGCTGGTGGGGTGCGCAATTTGTCAATCTGGTAGACTTAGATGCTGGCGATATTCCGCTGGATATTGTAGATTGTGAAACCAGCAGAGTCCATTCCCATAACATATTATGCAAAAAAAAATAAAAAAATAAAAAAAATCATATGCTTAAATTAAGGGGAAAATATATTTTTCACCCACGAATTACCATAGATTTTACACTTTTCACCATAAACTACCAATTTTGACACATTGCACCCTTTAACTAACAATTTTTGACACTTTGCACCATTTGTCAAATTTTCAGACTAAAATGACGATAATGCCCTTGATTTATTTTGCATATATTAAAGATATTGTTGTCAATTCATTAATTTCTCAAGAGTATTATTGTCAAATAGAGGGTGTAATGTGTCAAAGTGGATAGTTTAGAGTGCAAAGTATTTAACATTGGTAGTTTGAGGATGCAATGTCTTAAAAATGGTAATTTGTGGTGCAATGTGTCACTACTCCAGTAATTTATGGATCAAAAGTGTATTTTTCTCTTAAATTAATCAGTCACGATGAGAGAAACCATTATTGGAGTATATTGGGAAAAGACTTTTTTTCTTGGAAATAGGAAATTTTACAATGTCTGAACAGTGTTTTTGGTGGCCTTGTTGGTTTGTCTAGTGGGACACTTGAATTATGATTTAATTGCATGCTTTGGGTTATGCCTAGTCGTGTTAGAGATTTGGCAATTATTTGTATAGTTTATATACTGAATAGTATAAGTTACTCACATAAAACAAATTCCAAATTTGACTCAATAATGATTTTGAAGGTGAAGCAGTCAAACGTTTGTTTTTTTTGATGAAAGGTGAAGCAGTCAAACTTGTTAGTCAAGAACAGCTGCTTTAGCTTTAGAATAGTTTTGAGCGTTGCGTTGAACACAAGAATACAGCTCGGTTAAGCAAAAGAAAATTATCTGATACAGGCAACTGTGCCGACTGCACGTTGATGGCGCCCCCACTGAGACAGACGCGATTAAGCAAACGCTAAAAGCGTGTGGTTACTTTTGACAATATACCAAGTAAAGCTAAAGGTCATAATGGCACTCGCATGATACTTCTGAGTTAGGTTTCCTTTATAGTCTCCTGAATGCCTTTTTTGTCCATTGGGTAAGTTGCAAATTAAAACTGTAACAGTACCTCAACCAATACGTTTTACACAACTTTTTTTTTTAATTGTTGCTGAATTCTTCACAAGCTTAACATGACTTCACAAGTACATAATCAGCAAGTCGA
Source organism: Morella rubra (assembly GCA_003952965.2). Taxonomy (NCBI): domain Eukaryota; kingdom Viridiplantae; phylum Streptophyta; class Magnoliopsida; order Fagales; family Myricaceae; genus Morella; species Morella rubra. The sequence continues at coordinate 64,033 of RXIC02000144.1, read as the reverse complement.
AAGCAGAAATCTAGCTCTTCACAAACAACATATATCAGCAGTAATGTTTGCTGTAACTTTTGAACCCCAGTGGAGTTGGGTCTTTTTTTTTTCCCTTCCTTCGGTGATTAAGCTGGATTTTCAAGGACAGCTCCGTTTTTCTTGCAAACTCGTCCACTTCTGTTTTTTGGTTGAGTGAATAAACGGTTCCAATTATTTAGAACAAAGAAGAAGAATAAACTGCTCCAGTTCACCGTGCTCTTAGTCCTAGTCCCATGCTTTATCTCTTTATTTTTACAATGGTAAATACTCTCATAATTATTTATTTTCTAAGTAAGTACTCTCATGAATAATTTGCCCCGTAAACGGTCAATAATGCCCAGAGCCCCGGCCTGTCTCTATCGCCCTTTTCTGGTATTAATTAATGACCCGCGGAAGAATGCGCCTTTCCAAATAACCCGAAAAAGACCCACAAAGGAAATTCTGCACGTATCTCACTACCCACATCAAACCTCACCACCAGCCATATATATAATATATATATAGCTTCGAAAACACCATACCTAAACCAAACCAATGGAAGATGCCCACGTGTCCGTACTTTATCGGCCTTTTTCTTTTCGATTTCCATTCGTCCTTTTCCTTTGCTTCGCCCCGACCTCTTCCATATTTTACAAAAAAGAAGCACGTACACTACTAATTAAGCACTTCCCCAGGAATCGATACAACTAACAAAGGGCATTCCTCAACAACGCTATATAAGCCCCTGCGCCCACTTTGTAGTCTTTCATGCCCAATTCAATGCTTTTGCTTTTGCAACTTACCCAATCAGTACTCAGTACTACAGCTCTCGCTCTCTCTCTCTCTCTGCAATAATATTTCTTTCACTCTGCGTCTGAGACAGTCGAGTTTGTGATCTTATAAGTTGTTTCTGGATCGAGGTAGTATACCTTTTGTTGTTTTAGTCGTCCAAGTCCAAGATAAAAGATCAAGATGAAGAACAAAGCATCCGGAGTCGGACTATTAAGACAGATACTAGCTACGTTGAGCAGAATGGCCAAAGCTAAAACCCTGTCTCTCAAGAGCAAAACAAGGGTCATCAAGACTCGTCTGATTATATTCTCGTTGCTCAGCAAGCAGAAGTTCCTGATGAGCTCCCTCTCTCAAAGTATTCAGCAAAGAAAGAGCTCCATCTCTCACAAGCTCCATGCGTTACTTGGCCATCACGGCAAACATCCCAACGATGAAGACGACGCGGGAGGCCAAAGCAAGGCCATCGTACCCTATAAGGATAACATTAATGCCATGGCCAACGAGTCCCTCCCTGACCCAACTCAAACAGAGTTGCTTGAGGAGAAGAATCACCTCTACTTGGACGAAGTAGATGAGGAGGACGATGACAAGTATCCAGACCTGACCCACTCGCTTTTCAAGTCAGAGGATATGGACTTCGAAGATCCAGGAGGTTCCGTGATAGACCTGGTGAAGAACTCAAGAGAAGAGGTAGGGAAGGAATTCAGCCTGGAAGACGAGATAGACCGCGTGGCAGACCTCTTCATAAGGAGGTTCCATAGACAGATGCGGATGCAGAAGCAGCCGTCCTTTAAGATGTGCCAGGATCAGATGCCGCAGAGGAGTGCCTAACTTTTATTTGCTCTAATTTTCCAAGAGTCGTCATTTCAGACCCCAAGATCATCGCAATGAATGTCTAGAAGCTAGCTTTAATGGAGAATATTGGTGCTGAAAAGGACGATAACAAATTCTAATGCCTGGCTGTATTTTAAGTAATTTTGTTTGAGTATAAGTTGAGGTTGAGCTCATAATCAATTATATATATATATATATTTGTAAAGAAGTTTATTGATTTGTGAAGAAGTTGGAAGTTGTTCACGCGCTATTTAATTGTTTTCAATAAATATATGTCATCGCTCGAAATTTATATTTGTGTAAATAAATATTCCATTATAAATGAATATTCTTTGTAAACATATAAAAGTTAGAATTCAACTTCCATTATAAAATATAATTTTCGTGATTAATGAGATTTGTATTCACAAAAGTTCAGAACGATTATAGAATATAATTTTCTTAGAGCTTTAACATAACACCATCATCGGCGACAATCCACTTATCAGAGCAGCAGCATCTATTCCGTACGTGTGCCCAAAAGCCTTATAGCTCGGTTTATAAGCCCCCTTCCGATTCCCTCGTCCAATCTCATGAAATTCTTCACACGCGGCCTCAATCTATTTAAAAACGGCAGAAAACTGCATACTCCCAGACCGGAGGGTGAGTCGCTCCCGTTAGAAGGATTTCATTTTTTCGCCTCTTTCTTATTGTGCTTGTCAGATACAGACTCGAGAAAAGTTGGGGACTTTAACTTCAAACGATGAGCCTTTCGATTGGTGTCGGCGATAGATAACACTTTCTTAATTCTCCTCCTCAATCTACTTTAGGTTTTATCCATCACACAAGTTTTATTTAGCGGATAACACGGGATTGCATTATATAGGGTTTCGCTGTACATCTGCCTGACTTTCTTTTTGCTGGGATCTCATCGAGTTCAATCCATGGAGGACGGGAGCAGGGATAATCAACGCAAGAGTCCAGTGGTATTAACAGATTCTGACGTATCCACTGGTAATAGCTCAGAACACCCTTCAATCTTCTCAATTTCGATTTTTGCAGCAAAATTATGGCGTACGAAATGATAAGATATCGAGAGAACATTTTGATTATTCATTTCCTTTAAGTGCTGTAGTTTCCTTGGCTCATTATAATCTACAGGCTTGTACCCACTTGAACTTTTTCCTTTTCTTTTCTGATCTTTTCAGCAGGAGACTGGTAAATTGATTTTGTTTTGTTTTGTTTTTAGGCTTTTACTTGTGTTTGGTCAAGTGCGACTTCATGTGTGGATGGCCTCCTTTTTTTTTGTACCGCAAAATTGTCTCTTACTTTTTTTCGTGCGACAAATGCTTGAACCTAGTTCGTTTTTACGGGGAGCTGATGTCTTGAAAATTTCTAGATAAGACATATCTATATGTCTGTGTGATGCTCTGCTATAGAGTTTTTAGGTCCAGAGCCAGCTTGTAAAAAGAAATTATCAGAGTTTATCCCGTGATATGAATTGCTTTATAACTCTTGATGTCTCAGATACGATTAAAGAGAGGTGTTGGGACCAGAGAGAAGCTCTCCCATGGGAGCCTAAATGTGCTATATGTGGTCGCTATGGTGAGTATATATGTGACAAGACAGATGATGATATTTGCAGTTTGGAATGTAAACAAGCTCTACTCTGCCGGGTTGCCAACTCACAATCACTGGTTGGTCTCTCATCTCGTAAGAAGTTACCTGCAACTGATGAGTGCTTTTATGTCAGAGATTCTGATGATAAAACAGCGTCTCTATTTTCCACGGATAAGACTGAATCGCTCAGAAGGAAACTTGAAATTCAGGTGAAGGGTGAATTGGATGTGGCACCCACCTTATCATTCTCTTCTTGTAATTTCCCTCAGAAGCTTCTAAAAAATATAGAAGCTGCAGAATATGATTCGCCCACACCTGTGCAGATGCAAGCAATCCCAGCTGCTTTGACAGGCAAAAGCCTGCTTGTTTCTGCTGACACAGGCTCGGGGAAAACTGCTTCTTTTCTGGTTCCAATCGTTTCGCATTGTGTAAATATTCGGCTAGAGGGCTCCTTGCACCAGAGAAAGCCATTAGCGATGGTTCTGACACCAACTAGAGAACTTTGTATACAGGTTGAGGAACATGCTAAGTTGCTTGCTAAGAGTTTGCCTTTCAAAACTGCACTGGTTGTGGGTGGTGATGCCTTGGCAGGACAACGACATCGCATTGAGGGAGGAGTGGAGCTAGTTATTGGAACTCCAGGCAGGCTTATTGATCTTTTAACCAAGCATGATATTGAATTAGATGGTGTAACCATCTTTGTTCTGGATGAGGTGGACTCCATGCTCCAAAGGGGTTTCCGAGATCAGGTAATGCAGATCTTTCAGTCTCTATCTCAACCCCAGGTCTTGATGTATTCAGCAACAATATCACAAGACGTAGAAAAGATGGCTAAAGCTATGGAAAAAGATATTATTGTCATCTCCGTTGGCAAACCTAATAGGCCAAGTGAGGCTGTGAAGCAGGTTGCTATCTGGGTTGAATCAAAGCATAAGAAGCAAAAGCTTTTTGACATTTTAATGAGTAGGCAGCATTTTATCCCACCTGTTGTGGTCTATGTGGGTTCAAGACTTGGGGCGGATCTCCTGTCTAATGCGATTACAGCCAGCACTGGGATGAAAGCTTTGTCAATCCATGGGGAGAAATCCATGAAGGAGAGGAGAGAAATCATGAGATCGTTTTTGGTGGGAGAGGTACCTATTATTGTGGCCACTGGGGTTTTGGGTCGGGGGGTTGATCTCTTTGGTGTGAGACAAGTAATAGTGTTTGACATGCCCAGTTCCATCAAGGAGTACATCCATCAGATAGGGAGGGCATCCAGGTTGGGAGAGGAGGGTACAGCAATCTTGTTTGTGAATGATGAAAATAAAAGTGTTTTTCCAGAGTTGATCAGAATTTTAAAATCTGCTGGTGCACCTTTACCTCGGGAGCTTGTTAATTCGAGGTATGCTGTTGATTCTTTCTTTGGTGGCAAGGGCCAGAAAAGGAGAAGGCGTGGTTGCTGAATTCTAAAATGCTTTTCGGATTTTCTGGCTTCATGTCAACAACTTGGAGGTATTTGATGAATCATATAGACATCTTGCTATTTCAGAAAATGGCAGACTCATCTTTTTGCTCTGAACTCAGATTCTAGTCACATTATTCACTATTATATAAAATTTGTGGACTCACTATTATATAAAATGTCCAGAAATTTCTCATTGATAACTTTTCGGCTTCTCCATTTGATAAACCTATAAGTCCATGGAACCTGTCTGATCCTACTTTTATTCAACTGTAGCCAGAAACTATTGACTTTCTAAAAACCAGATCTTGAACAGAGGTTGTGAAATGAGATAGATTCTTTTGCTCGTGTCTTTCTGCAATTGCTAATATCTCTTTGCGGTAAGGTATGCGGAACACTTTTATCCATGCTTGGGCTAGGGATTTGTCGGATGATAAAGCATTGGATGGATAAATTTCAAAGCGCGTTCTTGCATGTCTTTCTGCGTGCCAACTATGTGCCATTTTCCGATGATTCTATGATATCCATTACATCATTAATGACAGGAAATTTCTAGCTCAGTCTGCTTGCTTCATTGCTTCAGGATTTGCCAGGATAATAAGGCCTTCTTACTGGTTGGTTTTTCACAATCTGTCCATAGGGAGCTGGTGGATGGTCTTTTAACTTATGGTCGTTTGGGTATCACTCAATGATGGCACCCATCTTTCTGTCTTCATGATCACTCCAATAGTATATCGAGGGAAGGATTCTTGTCTTTTGAAAAATCAATCCTACACTTTCTATCCGAAAATTTCTGAATAGTTGGGACTTCAGGGTAAATAATCGAACTTGAAATGAAAATTTCAGACCCTGCATTGGGTGAGAGCTACTTGAATTTTTACATGCTACCAGTGCAAAATCAGCTATATTCTATCCCTGTTTACATCTATCATTATTCAACTGAGATGTGCTACCAGATCTCCCAGTTCAGTTGATCAAGTTTTACTACATTTTTCTTTGTTGTTTTTTCAGATGCCAAGGTACAAATGAAGAAAAGGAGCAACTGTGGTGGCTTGTGGAGTTTGGGAAGCTATTGATATTCCAAATACTGAGAGGAAGTATACATCTTCATTCACACAATACTGAGAGGACTCTATTAATTGGCGATACTGCCTGACTTAGAATTCTTTCTAAAGGGAAGGGAAAAGTACCTCAGGTGGGCGTAGAGGATTCGAAGCCAAGCAACATCATGATGACTGAGAGCTACACTTAAAAGAGTGCGGTTGTATGATATGGTCGAGCTTGATGTGGAAGAATATTGGTGGTGGTGGTGGTGGTTCTGAAAGCTTTAAGCATCTCACGCAAGCAATATATAAACTCATGGTTCAGTAAAATCACGGTTCCTGAGGCTCTCCTGCTGCTTAGTAGATCTAATAAAGGACAAGAGAAATTAATAATTTAAAAAAATATATGTTGCCACCTTAAGTTCCATTCCGTTGCAATTTGTCTCTCATCCTCTCAAGCTCCTAGTTGGTAATTGACCCGTTAAATTGTTTTTCTATTGGAATTCATTTAAGATCAACAATTTAGCGTGAATAAAATATAGGTTAGTAGGTAACTAGGGGTGTATCGAAAAAGAAAAGAAATTGTAAAGAGTGATAGTTTAAGAATAAGTTGTAAATAAGACCGTAATTTAAGGAATAAAATGTGTTATGAAATCGTGGTGTTTTGCGTAAATGTCTGAATGTCATTTTTATCTTTTTAAAAAGACTAACATTAAATCATCATTGTGAGGAGAGATAATTGTTTCGTTGCTCAGAGGAACATGGAGCAATTTCGGAATATTTTCATGAACCACACCGACGCGCCTGTGCTCTGCTCTGCTCTTCCAGCTGATAATATCAAAGATGATGTTAGTTGTTACTAGCAATAAAGAAGAAAATAAGAAAGTAAACGAAACAACGGCAGAGGCGCGGGGGTTCGGTTATTATGCTTAGTGATTTCAATTCGGGGGGTTCGGTTATTATGGTTTGCAAATATGATTTCAATTCGGGGGTCGTTTAGTAAAATGGGTCGGTGTGGGTGTTTTCTGGATCGGACACGGATGGAATCATTTTAATGTGGCGCGATTTGGGCTTTGGATTTTAAAGACGCGATCTGGCTGTCATTCAGTATTTCTCAGCATAAAAACCGAACCCTAGGCGTGGGTGCACCGAGCATGCAACAGTAACAAAACGAAGGGATTCAAGTTGGGCCTACCATTACCGCGTCGTACTCTGAGCCCACCCGTTCCTCATTTATCGTTCCGATAAACTGCGAAAGCGAAAAAAAAAAAAACCCGAACGCCGGAGCCTTTTTCTTATTTATGACATAGGAATGTCTTAAACATAATCATAATCTTCTTCTTCTTGTCACTCTAACCAACCAACCAACCCATATGTCACCAGAAAAAGTCAATGTATACGATATCGAATATCTTTTGCTGATAATCAATTATCAGTTTACATAATCAAAATAAACCTTTTCAAGATTGGCCAGCGCATTCCCTTTTGTTCATACTCATTGTCTTTCTGATTGCAGTGCCCCAGATTCAGATCAAACCTCTGCGTATTCAATTCGGTATTTCTGTTTCACCCTTTTTTTTTTTATAAGCAATTCTGTTTCACTTTCAGTCTGGTCTTCTTTTCGTTATCCATCCATCTGCTCTCTCCTGCTGAGTTCGATTTAAGTTTTTAGGTAAAAGAATTCCGGGTTGGGTTTCGTCGATATTCTTGCTCACATGTATTTGTATGAATATGCTCTCTTTTCATACAATCTACGATTTACCTCCTTTAGATTCAACTAGTACTGGCCTCCACGGTCTTATACCCATTTCGAGCTTCATGGCCCTGAACAGATTTCATCTATGCTTCTCTTTGATCTTTTATAGCGAGATGTACTCAACCATATCTAGCCGTATAGAAAATTTGCGACACCTGTTGAATTCTATATGTCCAAGCTGTTCATCAATCACCGTATGCAAATGATTAATTTTTCCTCCGAAAAGATGAAAAAAAAAAATATCAAATTGTTCATCCGAAAAGATAAGAAAAAGCACATTGGTCTTTACAAAGGTCCTCCGTTTTCACAACTTTATTCAACAAGATCACATGAAGACGCTGGATGTTATATCATTGAATAGCGTTTTAAGTTTACCCAAATAATTTATTATGTCGATTTGTTCAGATGATTGGTTCATCAGTTCTGTGTTTCCCTATCTTTGTCAGAACAAGTACTATTACATTACATGTCTCATACGGCTTATATATGCCCATTCAAGTTGCTCTTTGTACTTTGCACTCCACGACTGAATCTGCGGAATTTTGAAATAATTGTAACACTGTTAAGCTTTTAACTCTGGCAGTTCAGCAGCAGAGGGTTATTGTGGTCTGACGAGAAGTAGTTATTAATAGCTTCAAGGGTACATTATGTGGAATGGAACGAGTCTGGGTGAATGTTCTAGCTCAACTTCCTTGAGCAGTCTGCAGGATGTTGAGGATGATAGGATGATCGCTGTTGTACTATCTGAAGAGTACGCCAAGTTAGATGGTGCAGTTGCTAGACGCCTTTCCAACCTGGCACCTGTTCCTGTACTGATACTAAACTTTTTTTTTTGTTTTTTGTTGTGCAGTCTTTAAATTCTCAAGCTAGGCCTTTTATATTATTTTATCCAATGACAGTTGTATACTAAGAGTCATTTTATTTCAGTACTGAAACGAAAATCCTTTTTTTATTTTATTTCGCTATAAATTTAGAAAAAATGCATGAAGAAGACATGCCTCCAAGTTTTTGTCGTTGGAAATTCAAATTCTTTTAGAAATTTTGAGCAGTTGATGCCAAACTCCTCTCCCAATCATATGGACTTTCATGAGACTAAGAAATCAATAATCATTAATTATTCATCTTATTCATCCTGCAACATATTTTGCATGATCTGCTTGTTGCCTGATGAATCCTTGATTATTCTCTGGCTTTTTATTTCTTTATTGATTATTCCAGCATGTTCCAAGAATAAATTCCTACGTACCCAACTTAAATGATGCAAGTTTTGATCACCAACGGCTTCTCCAAAGGTATGTCTTGTGTAATCTCATTTGAAATAACACAATAGATTTCTCAAGGGGGAGGGTGGCTAGGGGTGAAAAGCATTGAATACCCGGTTTGCTTTGTTTTGTTGAAAAAGAAATGATGGAAAATACAAGCATGTGGTCATGCTTGCAATGAAAATTGATTTAGGTGCTTGAACGTTATTGATTTGAGTGCTTAGCATTATTCAAGGTGCTCAAATATTTGTTAACTAGCAACAAAATAAGAATCATGCACGTCTTTGGGCCTTAAATTGTTCAAAATTAGGAAAGGGCTGATTATTGTATTAAGAAGCTAATTGCATGAAAATTAGCTTGGCAGAGACATGAACCTTTGTATTTTTCTGTAAATTTCATGAAAAACAGCAGCTCTGTTGGTCTCTGTATGCACGGCATCAATAGATAACTGGAACTACTGGAATTCTCCACTGATAATTAGGAAACTTGATGTACGAGGTCTCTAAGTTGTGCTTTGTTATGATGGCAACAGTAAGTGGAGGATACTTTTGAAATGACTGGTGAAGATGTGACATGTGGGGATTAGTTTATGAAACTAGGAGTTCTCTATAGGAATCATCATTTGAAAGTGAACTTTTTTCCTCAAATCTTTGCTTGTTTTTTCAGTCTTATGCATACATCTGTGTTCTCAACAATCGTTGTTCTTGCTTCATGGAAAAGAAAATGATCTTTGAATATGAATAGTCAAACATGCTGGAGCTTCATCTATGTTTTTGGGTGTCTCTTAAAGTTTGTATACTAGGATTGGTAAATATTGTTTGTATGAGTGCCTCTTAGATGTGGGGCTATTTTCAACATCAGGGAGCTTGAATTTATATCCCTAAGGCTCCCCTCATTACTATTGGATATGGCTGTGCCACTATTCATGTAGGTCAATGTCGTCCTTGCTAGAACTTGTCAATAGATGGAGATGGAGGGCCATATGGATTTGTTTTCCCCTCTCTGAGTCTTCATAATAAGTTGATAAGTGTTATATTGATCTTTCTATTTGCTTTGTCTTATTACTGAGTGAACTTGAAAATAAAGCCTTTGGAGTATCTGAGCTTACATCATTAATTGTTAATTTGGAGGAGCTTGGAGACACTGCTTAAAATCTTGGCTAAAGGTATATTTGTTGACTCTTCCTCCCAGGTTGAACGTCTATGGTTTATATGAAGTTAAGGTCTCCGGGGATGGGAACTGCCAGGTATGTGAAATGCTGCGGGAGTAATGCCAAAGTGATTTCCTCTGCATCTTATTTATTTTCCCATACATTGCAGTTTCGTGCTCTTTCAGACCAGATGTACAAGTCACCTGAGTATCACAAGTATGTTCGGAAGGAGGTAGTGAGGCAGGTATAGTGGATTTGCTTGAGCGCAACAGAGTTTTTTTTTTGGTCAACAATCAGGATTAGATTGACTGATGAAGAACTACAGCATTATGGGATGGAACTTTCTTTACCTTCTGACAACACTTGAATAGAAGGGTGAATAAAAGACTGAAAAAATAATAAAAATTATTATTGCCATGTCATCACCATTGTGACCACCGTGGTCATCACCCTTACTACCACCATGGTCATCACGATCTCATCGTGGTTAATTTGAATAGCTGTCACTAATAACACTAAGAGTCACTAATAACACTACGAGCACCACTATTCCTGCTGCCTCATTTTCTTTCTCTGGACCATCACTGCCCCACTTCACCACAATCTCGAATGACTTTCAGTACTACCACTGACATTTTCCTTCTTTACCATTCTGTTACTATAAACCATTATCATCCCTTTTCACCTACTCCTGCTTGACTTGTCCTTAGAACTGCCATCATAGGCAATCCCTAACCACGATCACCGCCATCATCAGCTTTGAACTGTAACTGCCTTTACCACCAAAAATGGCAGAGCACACCAGCCTCAACAAATAGCAATTACCACCACCTGTAAGACAGACATGAATAAGGGTGGGAATTGAGATGATCCATCCAAAGAACGAGAGTTTATATTCAGCTAATGAGAGCTCACCTTAAGAACAAAGAAATCCCAAATAAGAACATATGATGAAGTATGAAAACAAATTACAAGATTACATTTTTTGTTCCAATGATCTCCCACTTTTTCAATCAAATTTGCTAGACCCTTGGCAATTTCTTTAACTAAATCCCCTGAGCATTTTCTAGTTGTTGAACAATTAGTTGCTCAAGTTACTCCCTATAGTTAGATCTATCTCATGACGTAAGCTAACTGCAACGAATACATAGCAATGTGTATGTAGCGAGATGATCAAGTTAACAAGCATGTGGTGTGGAACGGGGAGTGCTATGAGCTTTATATGTAGTTAATATATTTGATGCAAGTGATTATGCATCCCTCCATCTGTCTGAGGGAGGCTGAAAGCAACTGAGTTTTCGTTAAAGCAAGTAGTCACGGGTGGTTACTTTAAGTGTGCTCCCTTTAAACTACCTTTTCCCCTATTACAGCTCAAAGACTGCCGTGTATTATATGAAGGCTATGTCCCAATGAAGTACAAACGTTACTACAAGAAAATGGCGAAGTATGTTTGTTGAGTTCATTTTTTCCGTTGTCTGATGTAAAAAGCTTAGAAAATTTATGTACAAATTTATACTGTGGCTTAGTAGCACTTCATTAAGTGCTGGTAGTATCTTCATTTCTTATCTGCTGCATGATGCAGATCTGGTGAGTGGGGAGACCATGTTACCTTACAAGCAGCAGCTGATAAGGTCTGCTGTAATTTCCATGAACTATCATAATTTGCCTTTCTTTTGAAGATTTAGGTGATAATGCATTTTTATTGGTGCAACCATGTTTGTTGTTGAAACAGAATTGTAATAATACCGCTTCTAGCTTCATTTTTTTGTAACCATTGACGTCTAATGTCATTTATTGTAACAACAAGCTGCTTGTTTATATGCAGTTTGCAGCAAAGATATGCCTTTTGACTTCATTCAGAGATACTTGTTTTGTTGAAATCATGCCACGGTACCAGGCACCAAAACGTGGTATGACTGGAAAGATTACCATCTACAGTGACATTTTCATTGGGGTGTTAAAAAAATTGCTGTATATCAAAATTTGTCTAGGCGTTTTTGTGTGTTAGTGCAATGTATTTAAGATTCCCAAACTTGCTGGCCAGTACAGTCTTCAATTTCACAAATATATACTGCTTATCGAACCGTTCTATTGTAAATATTTTTTCTATAGTGTTTGCCATGTGGATCATTAAACTTGCATTTGAAGTACTCCAGTTTTACTTTCATTGAAGTGTTCTTTGTATGTGCAAGATGTAGTAATAGCCTTTTACTTTGTTCTTCAGGAGGGAAGGAAAGGGGGGGGGGGGGGGGGGGGTTCAGTCTCCAATATTATATCAAGATAGTTTATGTTCTTTTATCAAGTGTTCGAGTATAGTCCTTTGTACTGGTACACATCTTTTTATTAATAAAATTTATCTTACTTTTCAAAAAATAAAAAATAAAATTAAGTATTCAAGTAGAGAAAGTATTGCAATATGGATTAAAGCAGAAGGCCTGCTGTTGAATGAACTGATTATAGACATGCAGTTTGGAAATTTTTTTTCTAATTTCTTGGTTATCGAGTAGAAGGATCCATGTAGTTCAAAGTGGTAGGCTTCGGGAACAATCCTTCATCTCCGGCAATGCAGGGGAATATATGTCGAGTATTCCTCATGAATTTTCATATGCTAATAGTTCACGTTTCCAAATGTGCAGAGTTGTGGTTAAGTTTCTGGTCCGAGGTACATTACAATTCACTGTATGAGATCCGAGGTGGGTCTTGCATCCAAGACCTGAATTTCTTGGTGTAGCTTCAAAATTATTTGGGTTGCCAAGGAATATTGAAGAGACTGCTGATCTTTTAAGTTGCTTTGCAGATGCTCCAGCTCAGCCAAAGCCTAGGAGGAAACACTGGTTGTTCTAGGTGATGCAGATTGTTCATTGTGGTATGGCATTTTGGACCTGGAGAGATTTTAATGCATATTTTCAGACATATTATCCCCGTCCCCGTCCCCCACCCCCTTCCTCCTTTTTCGAACTCCATACATTTTTTTCATTCTTTATTTAGTTATACCACTATTATTTCGTAGTTACCTCAGTGACAGTCTTATGTTTATAATTACTACCAATCTTGGGACGGTTGCTGGTATTATTATGATGTAAGATGGTATTATTAGGATGTAGTCTTCAATTGTTGTATTCTTTATAAGATGGATTGTGATCTTTGGACTTTGGAATCATATTTCAGTATCCTAAAGATATGTATAGCAAATCTCTGAAACAATCTTCTTTCTTAATATCTCGGATTGTGAGAATATAGTTATATGTTTGTGGCTCTGTCCTTGGTCATTTCCTTCTTCTGGAGGGTTTTAGGTATTGAACCGATTTAGTAAATGTACATCTCAAGTCTCTTGTTAAGCTGATGACAGCATTGCTGTGATGCACCCTGTATATCAGATGCTTGGTCATTTTCTGGTGAAGAGTTTCCTGTCCACAAATAGCCATCATGAGAGGCGAATTCTATGCATTTTCAAAGTTTGTCAGCTTCTTGTATCCCATTAAAATAGCTAGTTGTAATACAAAATGAATTTTAGGATTTGAATTTGGGATACGTAACTTGTAATTGATCAAGTATATTGCTGATATGTTGTTGACGGGTTACAGGTGAACAGTACAATCAATACAAGTAGATACATCACGTACGTCATATACATTTTCCAAGTACCTTAAGTAGGCTTCACATTCTCATGTTTCCTTAAGTCTCACAATGGTCATGGTAGATAGTTTCTGGGGAAGTAAGAATCTCAATCTGAAGAAGGTAAAGGAGTGAAGCCGACTGGAAACCCTGGGCAGATTTGGGCGCTAAGTGGGTCAACAGAGCTAAAGAGCTTTATAAAACTAAGATGGAGTCTTTCGAAATCGTCTAACCTCCTGATATCTGTTTTGTTTTGTTGTGTTTTGTTTTTTTTTTGTAAATCTTCTGATATCTGTTTACAATGACAACCGTTCATGATTTCTGTACGAAAGGCATTTTTGTCACGTGACATGTATTTCCATTTAAGCTGATTAATTGTGTTTGCTTAAAAAAAAAAATTACTAAACCCTCACCGACGATGGAGCAGTAATTCGAATGGGAAATGATACCTTATGTATAAAATCCAACTGGATACCCATTATTATCCTACATCAAATCATTGCGGCTATGTTACTTTTCAAACTTGAAACTATGGCGATTTAGGGGTGAGCTAAATTAATTAAGTAAATTCTATTGTAGAATTTATAATATTTAAAATTTTATATAAATAATATTAAACAATGTGAAATTTACTTAATCGGTCAATCTATTTCTGAATTACCGCGCAATCCACGTAAAAAATTATAAAAATCATTAACACAAACACAGGCAGCTCCGGAACCATAACCATTCCTTGATATTACACCTGAGGCAATCTAAAGTAATTCTCATCAGACAATAAAGTTCAGCAGCTCGCTGCCAGCAAGAGGTCTAACGACAAGACTCCAGAGTAGTCTCAGATGACATGACAACGATGGTTCACTTCCAGTCTTTTTTTTTTTTTTTTTTCATTGGGTAGTAAAATCAGCTCCAGTTGTTGGCAACATCGTCGGTCAAATCCACAACCTTTGAGAGTAACCCAGCTCATTATCGTACCAAGCGATTATATTCGCCATGTCATCTGCCTTGGCTATTGTCAGTGTCATGTCAACCATATCGAGGACACATTAGTGCCCCTAAAATCAACTTAAACAAGGTGCCCATCAGAAGGGAAAGAATACCCATGGGCTTCTTCTCTGCACTGTTTCTTGAAAGCAGCATTGACCTCTTGGCAAAAGGTCTTCTTAGATAAGAGCTTGCGGGTCAATGGGGCTGATTTTTTTTGGAAATGATATGTGCGCTCTTTTTAGTAGAAATGCTATGTGCTATCTGTTTTCTTCTGTTTGTTAATTACTGAGGCTTGACCCTTGGGATGTTTGGCCTCTCTTCTTGTAGGCTGTGATAGCCAAAGTGTTTCTGTTCTGTTTAATACTACTATCTTACTTACCCAAAAAAAGGTCTTCTTAGATACCTGGACAAGGAGGTCAACCACCTTCAAACCATCATTTATCAAGAATACAAGGATAGAAGCAGATGAAGTGCGCTGCAAATACTTCGGGCTTCCAAGTTATCCAGAATGAAATTCCTTCAAACCATCATTTACAAGTGAATTGCACCGATCATCCAAGCAAGGTGCACGATATTGTCAAGAATCAAACCTTCTTGCTTGGCAGAACACAACACCCGTAGCAACACCAAACTAACAGGTGCTTCTTCTGCCTTTCCACTCTCGGCCACATCCTCAAACTCATCACTCCACGCCACATCCTCAAACTCATCATTATCGAATTCTGATTGCGCCTCCCATTCAAATTCATCCTCGGCCTCAACCAAATGGACGGGTTTTCATACTGAACACTCATTAGAACGATATCCAAGTTGTTGATATCTATAACACTTTTCCGGTGCCGCTCTTGCATAAGGTCGGCGTCGCCTCTATTTGCTCGTTTTCGGATGACTGTCCCATTCTATTGCTGGAAAAAATACGGGCTAGGATCCACTCTGGCAGCTGGACTTGTCTGTTTATCTATACCGGCTTTTTTTCTGGTTGTTCAATTCTCCATCAACCAGATTCCAAAAAAACCACTTATCCTGTCTGCACAGCAAAACTCATTATCCCTTACCAAAACCACCTCCCCGCCTACAATCAACCGTCGAAAAAATCCCTTGGAATTAAGAAAACAGATACGGAGAAGAGAGAAAGGGATGTGACTGGGAACATGACTCGCTCTGGCAGATGTTTTAAGCCAGACAATCTGAAAACAAATAAGATAATGAAAAAGACAAGGAGAAGAAAAAAGACAAAAATAAAGAGAGAGGAAAAAAGGGAAGGATTTTCATTCTTGATATACGGGATTGTCCTCCATCACCGCTTGTTATGGGGCAGGAATACTGCCACTAGGAAAGGTCAATATCGCAGCCACCTGGAATTCCAGGCACCAGCCAAACGAGTTGGGGATGATTTCAGTGATGAGAATACTATTGGATGCTACGCTATGGTCCAACACCCATTGCTTTAGCTCAAAAGAGTTGGAAAGGAGAGGGCTCAAGTATTCGTTTCAATATCTGGTACCCCTTTTCTTTTTGTTAGTGTACAATTATACATCATGAGAGGTATTAGGCGGCATGGAGAGTCATTGTTGGAGTCCACATGAACAGTTTTTGCTTCCCACCTTTCAAGGATAATAACAAACACAATTCTGCACAATCGTCAGTATAGAGTTCTTGGATATTTAACTCCTTTTTCACTGCATTGCTTCACTTGAGAGGTATAAGGCGGTATGGCTGCAATCAAGAGGTATATTAATGGCTACCAATGTCTGACGTAATAGGGTAGGAACATGGCTGTGCAGCAACACTGATAGTCAAGCAAGCTGTGGCCTCTAAGCAAGTCATTATTTGAGAATCATCTTAAGCATCAAATTCTGACATTCATTTTGTGGTTCTTAAATTCAATTAATATTCCGTAAGAGACTGAAATGGTTACATAGCACAATAACTAATTAAATACAAACAACATACAAAACAATCAAAGTAATACTCATTTTGTGAATGAAACATTTACCAGGGAAACTTACCCTCTCCTTCGTGATCACAATGGCAATGTTCTTAGTTGGAAAGTGGACAAGATTCCAAAGACCAGCCCTTTGGAAGGTGAAGCTTTGACTGCAAAGAAAGGTTTTGAAGAAGCATGCAGAAAAGGGCTATCCAGTATTATTCTGGAAGGGCACTCCCTCAATGTCATTCAGGCGATCAAGGCTTATCCTAAAAGAGTTGAATGGAGAATTTTTGAAGATATAGTTGATATTCATAGCCTTCTCCACCAATTTCAGCAATCGAAGACCTCTCATGTATCTAGAGATGCGAATTTAGTAGAGCATCGTTTAGCTCGTTGGGCCGCCTCAGAATTTAGTTCTGAAGGCACTCCCCGTTATTCTGAGCATATTTCTCTTTTGTCTTGGCTGTTTTCTGGTGCTGATCCCCCTTGAGTCTCTTTGTACTTATCATTTTCATTTGCTTTCAATAAAGGGTTCTATGTGTTGATTAAAAATAAATAAATTGAAATAGCTAAAGCCTTAGATGCCTGTGAAGTCCTAAAATTACTCGCATCCAACATCACCCCAACAAGAATGTTATCAGCAACGTCCAGAAAAGAACACCTATGAGTTGTGGCAATGTAGACATTCTTGGTTTATTAAACTTTCGGTTTGATTTCTCCTCCTCATTGCTTGTTTGGACATAGCAACGAGGAGGAAGAGACTCATGTTCAGAAACTTGACAGATCATCACAAAAGGACACATTAAACAAACCGCGGAGTAGATAAACTACAATCATCATTGACTTGGAATCTTAAAAAAACGAACAGAGGTTTAAGGCAGTACAAAGAAAAAGAAAAACACAAGATTACACATCATACCCTAAGTATCTGAAGCTTGGTGGAGAAAGCAATGGCAACCCAATCGGGCTGGGACGAGGACCACTGCAGCTGCTCGATCTCTGCACCGGCGGTGTACGCGAGAATGGGATCCAAGCCGCCTTCGACAGGCTGGCCCATGGAGGACAAGTCCCAAATCAAGGCCTGGGAATCGTCCCCTGCCGTGCAGATGTGGCAAGAACTGTGGGGAGCCCAGGCAATTGCATTGACGGAAGCCTGATGCCTCTGCAATTCCACAACGGGTAACGTGGGGTAGCGGATATCCAGGACGACAACCTTGGCGCTGTCCATGATTATGGTGGCCATATACCTCGGGTCCTGCTTGTTCCAGCCGAGGCGGACCAAGGGGGTGTCGGGCTCGGAACTCTCGTAGATGATGGTGGAGTGCTCCTTATCACGGAGATCGAAGACGCGGACGGAACCGTCAGCGGAAACGGAGGCAAAAACGCCTACTCCGCCCCAGGCGATGTCGTAGACCTCCTTGTCGTGGGCGATGAGCTGGGTGTCGACAATTTCGCGCTCGATGTCCCAGATGGTACAGGTGGTGTCGATGCTGGAGGTGCCGATGCGCTTGGGCTCAGCCTCATTCCAGTCGAAGGAAGTGAGGGGGCCGCAGAATTCGCTGTTTTTGTTGCCGTTGAGAAGGCTCTTGAGCTCAACGCGGTGGTCATCGGAGATGCGCCAGACGCGGAGGAAGTCACTGGAGGTGGCAAGGAGGTCGGGCTTCTGACACTCCTTATCAGGGATGAAGATTGTTTTGGTGGGCGGGTAGGGGTGCTCGAAGGAAAGGTTCGGGTCGGAGCGGATCTCGCCGTTGGAGTCGTCCAGCTGAACGATTTCTACGCGGTTCGGGTACTGCTCCAGGAGGCTTGCTATAGCCAGCCGGTACTTCTTGTCGCGGCGGACGCTCCAGTTCATGGCATATATATGCCAGGGTGCCTCGTACGTGTATATTTCCGACCGCTTCTGCTGCTCATCCGAACCGTCCTGATTCGGATCGCTGCTCGCCCCCATATTCCTGTTTACGGTTTGGCTTCGAGCAAATCGAAAAAGGATTTTGGAAAGCTGAATTTGGAGCCGAACGATTATTGTTGGAAACGTAATTTTATGTAAGAAGACGCTCAAAGAATCCAAATGGTGGAAACAAACGAAGTCGATGGAAGATGGAACTGATATAATTCTATCGCCTCATTCCTCAAGCCTGTCGGGTGTGTGAATTCGAGGTACTTTCTAGTTTCTGCCATCCTTTTTTTTTTTTTTTTTCCCTCCCCCACCTAAGCAGTACTTCCTACTACCTACTGTACACTGGATTGGCCAGTTGCCTCTGGGCTCTCTATCCGGCCCATCCATGGCCACGCGCACTTACCTCAGAAGATCCATCAAATCCCTAACAAATGTGATCCTCGGGATCCGGCCCGAAAGGGAAGGGAAAAAAAATATATTAAACAACAAAAAGAAGAATCAAATGGCTGAGATGCTTCTTCAATTGCCAGCAGCCTTTCCCTAAGCCAACGAGAATAACGTGTCCTCTTATTTTCTATCATTTTTCCACTTTTGTCGTGGTAAGAAGAGCACTTCCATTATAAGCCGTAATCTTGGCCCGTTTCGAGCAGCAGCAGAACTAAGATTGGCAAAGACCCCTTTTTTCTGGGTTTGTTTTTCTCCATAAGCAATTTTGAGCGAGAGAAGGAACAGACGAGGTTCCTTAAACTTGATCCAAATCCCACTGCTTGAGGTAGAACCAAAACAGAGAAATTAAGCAGCGAATCGAGAGGCTGGAGCCCCATATTTTCCTTGGCCTTCAAAATTTTCGACAATTCTGTCTCCGGCGGTAGGGGTAGGCTGTCAACACTCAACAGAATAAGACAGAGGTAAATTCCTCGTGGTTTTTTTTTTGTTTGGTACGTTTCCATTAGCTCATGATGGTTGATGCATCTTTAAATTAGTAATCGCACGATTCGCACCAGCATTTTTTTGTTTGAAATATTAACCCAAATCATCCCATCTGATATAGTCCTTACTGACGTCTCGATGGTTGATCTATGAAGAATTTGGTGGTATTTTGTTTTCAGCGTGGCCGGCCTCTGGTCATCCAGAGAATTTGTATAAAGTGGGAAAATGAGTCGAACTCAACTCAGGTTGCTTGTGGTGTGCTGGTGTTATTGATTGGCCTTTTCTCTAACATCAGGCCCTATTACAACTTAAGACGTTTCAATCTAGCGGTACTCTCTTCGCTCTGACACCAAAGTTCTTCTTCTGAGTAAATATATTACGTGACGTTTTTTCGTACTGTCCACATTCAGTTTTTGTCCTATTGTTCCAGTTGCGGGCTTCCCCTTGCATAATCGAAATCACAAGTTCTTTTTGTTGCTAGTTTAGGTTGGTAAGCTTTAGACTTTTGTTAGTTGTTGAGAACACGCTCAACTTGGTCGAACCCGCAGTTATAATGGTTCCATGTCTCTCATGCGCTTCTGATGCTCTTCTCAGAAGTAACCCACTGTCGATATCCAGAAGACAACAATTCGGTTCGCAGGAAGCTCTCCTCTCTCTCGAGAGGTGCACCACTTTCAAACAGCTCAAGCAAATACATGCAAAGATAATTCGACTCGGTCTCTCTCGTGATCAATTACTTGTAAGGAGACTTCTTCACCTTTGCTCTTCTTATGGGAAAATGGACTATGCCGCTGTTTTATTCCGTCAGATTCAGGATCCTTTCACATTTACTTGGAACCTAATGATTAGGGCCTACACCATCAATGGCTTCTCACAACAAGCCCTCCTTTTGTTTAACCTTATGATATCCCAAGGTTTTCAACCCGATAAATTCACCTTTCCATTCGTTATCAGAGCTTGCAGGGCGGCTTCTGCTCTTGGTCCAGGAAAAGTGGTTCATGGGCTAGCAATCAAAACTGGTTTTCTGAGAGATGTGTTTGTGCTAAACACTCTTATGGATCTATACTTCAAATGCGGAAATCTAGACTGCGGGTGTAAGATATTTCAAAAAATGCGTGTTCGCAATGTGGTTTCATGGACTACCATGATCTCTGGCCTCATTGCTTGTGGTAGATTAGATGCTGCCCGAGGGGTTTTTGAGCAAATGCCGAGCAAAAATGTTGTTACATGGACAGCAATGATTCATGGGTATGTTGGAGATCGACCTGAAGAAGCATTTGAACTGTTCTGGAGAATGCAACTTGATAATGCGAGGCCCAACGAAGTTACACTTGTCAGCTTGTTGAAAGCTTGCAGGGAATTGGAGAGCCTGAAGTTGGGTAGATGGATTCATGACTTCGCTCTCAGAAATGGATTCAAAATTGGGATTTTCCTTGGGACAGCTCTTATCGACATGTATAGCAAATGCGGTAGTTTAGAGGACGCAAGGGCAGTGTTTGATCAGATGCAAATCAAAAGTTTGGCTACTTGGAATTCTATGATCACTAGCTTGGGTGTGCATGGGTGTGGAAACGAAGCCATTTCTCTTTTTTCAGAGATGGAGAGGTCGAACGTGCAGCCAGACGCTATCACTTTTGTTGGTGTTCTATGTGCTTGTGTGCAAACTAATAACCTGGAAGCGGGTCAGAGGTACTTTAACGATATGCGTGAAATCTATGGTATCACGCCTGTTCTAGAACATTTCACATGCATGATAGAACTATATCGTCGTGCCGACAAGTTTCACGAGGCCTGCGAATTAGTGAACGCCATGCCAGTGGAGCCAAATGACAATACAAAGCCTATGGTACTTTTATAAGGAGAACATTCTAGACAGATTTGCTGGAGAGTTAGATGGCTCGGCAATGAATGCATGCACTTTGCCGCCCATGGCTTCAGCCCTTCGAATGGGATGTTGGTCGAGGCTGGACAATTCTATGGTCTCTGTATACTATAATTCGTGCCACAAAAATGGCGAGCTTCATGCTAAGATGGTATTGTCTCTCAAAGGAGTTGTATCTTTCAGTGTCTTTATGTTCATTCTATGGCATTAAAACGATTTTCATATTTCTTCTTAGTCGTACGCACGTGCATTTCGATACGTTCTCTGTTATAATCATATAGGCCCGTTTAAAGAAGGGAGTAAAGTCTTGTCTATTAAAATGACAATTCGCAAGCCAAAGAATAGGAAGAGGAGCGTCAAGTGAAATCCTAATGATTTTTAATATTTTTAGGGTATTGGATTCGGTGAAAAAGTGAAGAAAGAGATGATTTCTAATATTTATTATAGTAAAAAGTAATTATTTAATGAGGGAGAGAGAGATTATATTTATAATTTTTTTTTTGTGTTAAAATTTTAGGGAGTGAAAATTTTTTATTTGCAAATAGACACACTGCTATATAACCATTAGGGGTGTAAATCCGGTCCGGCTTTCGGCGGAGCTCCGATTCCGTTACCGATTTTGGGAAGCTGAGATCCAGCTGCGGTTCCGTTACTGGTTCTAGGAAGCTGAGATCCGGCTCTTCTAGGCACTGGAGCCGGAGGTGGGTTTAGAAATTTCTCAGAATTGGAACCGAAAGCGGACGTTTCCGCCGGTTCAGCAGAAAATCGATTCCGGTTCTTTTTTTATTTTGTTAAACTCAAAGTTAAAACAACGTCGTTCTATTTTAAATAGAACGACGTCATTTAAGTGGGTTTTTTTTTTAAAAAATATTATATCGTGGATCAAAACGCACTGTTTTGATCCACGGTAACCCTAATTCCTATTTTCCTTCCCCCGAGCCTCCAGGCCACCTCTCTTTCACGAACCACCCTCCTCAGTCCTCATCACTCCCTCAGCTCTCTCTCTCTTTATTCGTCAAGTCTCCTCATCACTCCCTGAGCTCCGTCTTTTCCGGCGAGTGCAAGCAACGTTGGTCGTCGAGTCTGCCTCCATTGTTGTGGCTTTCTCGTTTTACGTCTCTCTCTCAATGTATTCTCCATCTCTCTCTCTCTCTATATTTCTTTCTCTCTCTCTAGTCTCTGTCCATATCTCTATCTCTCTGCCTCTCTAACTCTCTGTCCCTCTTTGTCTCCATCTCTCTTTCTCTCTCTCTAGTTCAAATTTTTCACAGATCTATTTGGCTAACTTGCTAAGTGTATACTGTGAATTTGTGAACCTATTAATTGTATTGAATTAAGTGGTGCAAGGGTTCGGCTAAGCCTAAGTGCATGAATATTAGCCAAATCCTTTGAAAATTGTATTGCATTATAGTTATATTGCATTCATTTGAAAAACGAATCAATATTAGATTCTTAATGATTTATAACTAACTGTAATTGTGATTTGTGAACCTGTCATTGTGAACCTATTATTTTGAACCTATGATTATGGCTAAATTATATTGTTTATAGTTATATTGCATTCATTTGACAAACAAATCAATATTAAATTCTTAATGATTTATAACTAACTGTCATTGTGATTTGTGAACCTGACATTGTGAACTCGTCATTTTGAACCTGTGATTATGGCTAAATGTTAATTGTTTTTAATTTCTTGTTCATTTTCTGCTGTCTTTAATTTGGGTTAAGTTGATTATGGCTTCTGCAGCTCCAATCAGGTCCTCCATCGGATGAAGCTTCAATTGCTTGTATATTGCGTGACTTGCTGCATGCAATTGAGTATCTGCACAATGAAGGAAAAATCTATAGAGACATCAAAGGTCTTTACTTCTTGAGATCTACTACTACTTCTTGTTCCATGGGGGCTGGGCTGCAGAAGGAAGAGAAGGGGGTGGGGGCAGGGGCCGGTGAGGGTGGAGGGGTACATAACCTATCCAAGAATGTGTTATATGGTGTCCTTGATTTGGTGGTGATGGGTGACATATCTTCTGGAATAATCTGATTAATACTCCTTACGTGATTGCCCAGTTGTTGAATGAATAAGATCTTTACTTTTTGTAAAAAAATACTTAAATGGGCTAAAAAATATAGATCAAAATATTATCGGAATTTGGCTAGCCCCTTTCGCTAAGTCCGCTTTTGTTTCCGCTAAATTTGTTAAGAGTCGAAAACGGAAGTGGAATCGATTTTGACAATTCGCTAGTTAGTGAACCGGATGTTGGAATGTCAAATTCCGCTTTCGACGTGTCCGCTAGTCACCCCTGATAACAATAAGACGAAAATCCTAAGTAAAGCTACTGCAATAATTTCGGCGCCACACACGGCAGCAGCGTATTCTAATGAAACAAGATGAGTTAGTTTTTACGGTTCAAATTTTATCCACGGTCTAGTTTGTGTTGTCACCTGTTGATCATTCAGTACAAGAGACTGACAGTTCTCGGAAATTATTTTGATCCTCAGCCGTCTGTACTCTATAATCCCTTCGTGGCGATTGCGAAATTTGTCCGCCGGAGGAAAGCAATTTATTAGCCCCCGTGTCACCGTCTGGGTAACTGGCGGGCAGGAAACTGGAGCAAGTGCAGATAGTTTAAACCGAAACTTGAGCAGTATTGGGCCTGATTCACTCCTCAACCTCCAGTTTTCCCCCCCGGCGCCTCGTCGGCGGTCTTCTGCAACATTACCTGGTGGTATCTGTTTCCAGTTGCAGCCTATACCAGCTAGCTAACGTTTCCGCCGTTGTAATTACCCTCTCCGTTCCCAGGACGCAGCCTTTTTGCCTCTTTATTGACAAAAACATCTCTTGTGCTTAAGGTCAATTGCAAGAAACCAGTCAAAAAAGCACGTCTCCATTCCTTGTGTCTCATCCTATTACTCTATTCATTTTCTCTCTCACACGTCTAATGTTTCGTTTTGAATAAATTAATCAATTATTCGCATCGTCATTGTCATCATCATCGCTTTCGTTTTTCTCCGGAAAGTCTGACTTTGGAGTTGCAGAGTTTAAGCATCCTTTTTCGT
Source organism: Morella rubra (assembly GCA_003952965.2). NCBI lineage: Eukaryota > Viridiplantae > Streptophyta > Magnoliopsida > Fagales > Myricaceae > Morella > Morella rubra. The sequence goes on along the minus strand of RXIC02000144.1, from coordinate 39,849 downwards.
AGTCAAGCAGCCAGCCAGCCTGCCTGTAGATACTTTATACGATGTCAATTTTAATTTTATTGAGGCTGCTGTCCGTGATATATTAAATAAAGTTTGTTAGTCAAATAACAGGATGGCCCTTCACTCTGAGCTTTATAAAAAAATTTTGGGAGTGGGTGCTCCTCCTCTGGTACCGGATATCTCCTGGAATTCCTCGCTTAACCAAAGCTCAATCTTCGTCTGTTTTAAATTCAATAATAATCCTCTTAATCCTCCTCTGCCAAGGAGAAGCACATCTTTTTCCGTCAATTGTTGGTCGTCGAGATTTGACAGCAGCAGCAGGAGATCGGGTGTTGGTGGTTGTGGAAGGGCGATAATGGCTTTGTCTCCTAACGAGAATTTGAAGACGTCCAATAATGTGCGCCATGTTGGATCAGTGAAGACTCAGCCATCGGACGCCGGGTACATTTCGCATCTGAACGCTGTTATCTTGGGCGAAGCCCTCGCTTCTGAAGAGATTGATCTTATCTTTCCCAGTGACGAATTCTCTCGCCAGGCACACGTCCCTTCCCTGGAGAAGGTATCTGTCTGTCTGTCTGTCTCTCTCGCTGTCCTCGGTATTGATTTTCTGTGTTTCACTCTTATCTAATCTTCATTAAGCGTTTTAATGAATCCAAAAAGACATTTGCTTGTGTAGTTTTATTTTCTGTTGTTCTGCAAATTTCTATATTTGAATTCATCTGTCAGTACCTGGAGATGTACAAAAGATCAATTGAGGACCCCGCTGGATTTTGGTCCGACATCGCATCATCGGAGTTCTACTGGAAAGAGAAATGGAGCCCTCAAGTTTACTCTGAGAATCTTGATGTCAGGAAAGGCGATATCAAAATTGAGGTCTTATGAACTCTATTTGGTTTATTCTTCCCTTTTCTTTACAGCGTTATTGGCTTTATGCCAGAGTCTTTGATCTTTTTTTCGTTTTCGTTTTTTTCTTTTTCCAGTGGTTCAAGGGTGGTTCCACCAACATTTGCTACAATTGCCTGGATAAAAACGTTGAAGCCGGAAATGGGGACAAAATTGCAATTTACTGGGAAGGGAATGAACCTGGCTCTGATGGCACTTTAACGTACATCCAGCTTCTCCGCAAAGTTTGCCAGGTCAGTTGTCAAATCCCTCATAGACATGCGTCCATGTATGTGCACAGAAACTCTCCTGTTGATATCATTCTCACACCTTTAGAAATCCACAAAATTGAAATGAACGGCACTCTATGAGAGGACATATCTGGTCCCCGATCTACAATTCACCTAATGGCTGAAGAAGTTTGTTGTAAACTATATATTTTGCTTCTTCCACAGCTTGCAAACTACTTAAAAGATGTTGGTATTAGAAAGGGTGATACTGTGGTGATTTACTTGCCAATGCTGATGGAACTTCCCATTGCAATGCTTGCATGTGCTCGGATTGGTGCTGTTCACTCGGTATTACATATCGTCCCTATTTCCACTTCATACTTTACCTTTTCCAATTTTTCTGTTCTCATTTGTTCTTTTCCCAAATCACACATTGGGGTGAATTTCATTATTTGGCAACATCTCTGATAGGTTTTTTTCTTCAGGTTGTATTTGCTGGATTTTCTGCTGAATCTCTTGCCCAAAGAATCATGGACTGCAAGCCGAAAGCTGTGATTACTTGCAATGCAGTAAAAAGGGGTTCGAAGGTTATCCACCTCAAAGACATAGTTGATGCTGCCCTCAGTGAAACATCCCGAAATAAAGTTTGTGTAGGTGGGAAAATGATAGCTTCGGAATTATACAGAAAACTGTTTAGTCTTCATAAACACTCATCCTCAAATTAAAAAGAATCATACGCATTGTATGTTAAGATTTTTGTCTCTGATTAATACATTCATCTTCAGCAGAAAGCAATTTGGATTGAGCATCCATTGGAAATGGGGCTGGTATTTGTTTTGGGCAGATGTCTGTTTCCAACAATCCACATACTATGTTTTTTGTCCTGTTCTTTTTCTTGATTGCTCTGTGTTATTATAACAAGTCCCTTCCATTTTTGTTTAATTCAGTAATATGTTAAGTATGTTCGATCTATAGAAAATTTGACAATGGGATCTTATGGAAAATGGGATACTGTGTTATATGGGGACCACATATGCCGGAGCTGAGGTTAGGCATCTGCTTTTGAGAGTTTTGATGTGTTGGCATATCCCGGCTTCGTTTTGCGTCAGCTTTGTTTGGATTGCTCTGAATCCTGCTTGACATGCCAAAAATTTATTCCCTGTATACCTTGTTGAGGAAACAAGGATCTTTTTAATGTGTTCTTTTCTCAATGAGGACATATGTGTTTCCTTTTTCTCCCAGATGTCTGCTTAACATATGAAAACAATTTGGCAATGAAACGAGAGAGTACTAATTGGCAAGAAGGAAGAGATACATGGTGGCAGGTTAGTTGAATCCACAGTCCATGTTACTTGATAGATCCGGATATTTGTGGCGTATAGTTTGTCAATTCTTACTGATTTCAAATTTCAAATCTTGGGTTGTTGATGTTTTGTGACTTTCTTTCAGGATGTTGTTCCTACGCATCCAACTACTTGTGAGGTGGAGTGGGTTAACGCAGAGGACCCACTTTTCCTGCTCTACACTAGTGGGAGCACTGGAAAGCCAAAGGTAGTTATATGTTGTTGTTTTATTAAGATACTTCCTTTTCCGAATAGTTTGCTCTGACCAAAGTTTCTTTAGGGCGTTCTCCATACGACTGGAGGATATATGGTGTATACCGCAACAACATTCAAATATGCATTTGACTACAAGCCATCTGATGTCTACTGGTATCCTCGCAAACCTGCTTATCCTTCATATCTCTGAATACCCTCACTGGGAGGAAGCTCTGTATTCATAAATGAGTTGTTATATCCTAACATGTCTTGATTTCAGGTGTACTGCTGACTGTGGTTGGATTACTGGGCATAGTTATGTCACTTATGGACCGCTGCTAAATGGTGCATCTGTTGTTGTCTATGAAGGGGTATGGATGGAGAACTTATTGAGTAGTTCAACCATTAGTAGTCTAGATGGTGTTTTAGGTCGTGAAATAACATTGAAGGTCAGGAAACAGGTTAGGCATTCTAAAAATAATGGAAATTCGTGTACAAAGATCAATGATACTTTCAGTTCTGTCTAAGCTAAAGTCCTATGTTAGTTTTTGATTGACATCACCTATAACACAGACTTCATAGTGTACTGGTATGTGAAAGATGCCTGAGGACCTCATGGTGGTTGGACTGTTCAAGCCCACATTTCCATGGGTGCATGGTTTGATTCCTGATGTTATTTTGAGTCGCATAAGACTCATTAATGGAAAGAACATTCGAGAGTTTATAGAACATCATAACTGGAAGATGCCTGAGGACCTCATGGTGGTCGGACTGTTCAAGCCCCCATTGTCACCCTGATGTTATTTCTAAGGATTCCTCTTGAGATGTTTATTTTATTCCTGGAATATTTAGTTCAGCCGTACATGGTAAAATATGATGAGAGGTAATCCATCCTGGAACTTCAGTTTGGCCATTTACTAGCAAAGTGCTCTATATTATCTGCAGGCTCCAAATTATCCTGATTCTGGACGCTGTTGGGACATTGTTGACAAATACAGGGTGACAATATTCTACACTGCACCCACATTGGTGCGGTCCCTCATGCGCGATGGTGATGAAGTAAGCTATATCTCTGACCTGTGCATCTTGGGGGTGAAATTGATTCTCAATTAGTAGCTAATTCAAGATACTATACAACTCCGTATGCCCTTTCTCTGCTACATGAAGTTGCTTCAAAACTATCATCAGCACTATGCTCAATCTATGCTCGTAGTTTCTGATGCAGAAGATAAGCAGGATTAAAGAGGAAAGAAATCTAACCTTAGGGACACCACACGATAGATTTTGGGTGAAATAAAGTCTCATTTTATACCTTTTTTTTATTTTTTTTATTCCGTTTTCACTTTTTTATTTTTTTCATCTTTCAAAGTTTATATGCTATGGGTACTTCATCTTTCAAAGTTTCATTTTATATCTTTGCTTATGTTTTCTAATTCAGGAGTCAGGTAATGTGTTAAATTTTAAGAGTTTGTGATGCGCTGTGGCATTGGCCCAAAATTCTATTCTTGTCTAGTTTTTCTGTCACTCTCTTTTCGTTATACATAAATGTAATAGTTCATTGCTTATTTGGTAGTCAAACTTACTTCTGGTACACTCTTTTTACATAAGACTCTGGCAGCCTGCCCCGTCCCTGGCCCCCTATGTTTGTTACAGTCTTGTTCCTTATAATAGCCTTTTTAGACATTTTTGAGGATATAGTCACATGATTATAATCTCCTTTTTGAATATCATGAAACTCCCTCACTGTTTTTCATTTATGCTTGTGTATGTGTGTTTTTGCTTATTCACAGAGAGAGAGAGAGCAAAGTGTTGCTAGATTTGATCAGTTTCTTATTAATGCAAACCATTGGCAATTATGCAGTTTGTTATTCGCTACTCCAGAAAATCTCTACGGGTACTTGGAAGTGTAGGCGAGCCCATTAATCCAAGTGCATGGAGGTTATCAGCTCTGCCTTGTTTTTCTGATCTGAAATGTTGTTTGTGATGTAAAAAATAATGTAAGATTTTCCACTTTCTCTCAGGTGGTTTTTCAATGTAGTTGGAGATTCAAGGTGCCCTATATCTGACACTTGGTGGCAAACTGAAACTGGTGGCTTCATGGTATTTCAGTTTCCCTTCTTTAGGTCTTATTTATGAAGGCAACCATGGGATAATTTTCCAAGCATAAATATCTGTTGATACAGATGAGCAACATATAACATTTCCTTCCTTCTGTTGAGACTCTATTTTAAATGGTTAATAATTTTTACCTGGCAGATTACTCCATTACCAGGTGCTTGGCCTCTGAAGCCTGGTTCTGCTACTTTTCCTTTCTTTGGAGTTCAGGTATTTCATGCAAAGCGAATATGTTGATGCTATCATCAAATACTTTAGTTTTAGTTTTCGTCTTCTCTAATCCTTGCGTGTCCATCCTTGTCTTGGTTGTGTGAAATTGCAGCCTGTCATAGTAGATGAGAAGGGTGTTGAGATTGAAGGTGAGTGCAATGGGTATCTATGTGTGAAAGGGTCATGGCCAGGGGCATTCCGAACTCTTTATGGTGACCATGAAAGATATGAGACAACATACTTCAAGCCATTCCCTGGTTATTATTTCAGTGGTGATGGTTGCAGCAGGTAAGTTATTACAGTGTTGTCATTTTATCAGTCTGCATGACGTATGTTTTATGTTGAGGATCTTGATATATTGTCTTGGACTTGAATGAATATGTATTTTTAATGTGGTGTCTTCAACCATTTTAACTTTTTGCAAACAAATGCACTAGACATCAAACATTAAATAATTGGGATAGTTGTGTTAAGCATCTAAATCTTTGTTTCAGGGACAAGGATGGATTCCACTGGCTGACTGGAAGGGTCGATGATGTTATCAATGTGAGGTATCTTTGGATTTTTCATATGTTGTGCCTTGAAATCAACTTCAATGTCAATTGGACAGGATCATAAACTTACTTGTACCCTTTCGCAAAAGTATGCATCTTGCTCTCTCTAAATTGCTAGCATTCTGTTGTTAGGAAGACAACCGTGCAAGCTTTTCAAATTGCCTTTAGCTGATATTTCGAAACTATGTACAGTGGTCATCGAATAGGCACCGCAGAAGTGGAATCTGCTCTTGTCTCACATCCTCAATGTGTGGAAGCTGCTGTGGTTGGTGTTGAGCATGAGGTATACCTGTGATCTTGACTGTGTGTGTTGTTGGTGGTTGGTTATGGGGAGAAAGGAAGAAAGTAGGGGGTGGGGGTGAGAGAGAGAGAGAGAGAGAGCTTGACGGTTGCCTTTTATAACTAAAATGTCAGTTGCAGGTGCAGACTCTTGTACCAAATATATAAGAATCAACTCCTACTTTTGTTCCTGTAGGTTAAAGGTCAGGGTATTTATGCATTTGTCACGCTAGTGGAGGGTGTTCCTTACAGTGAAGAACTCCGGAAAAGCCTCATACTCACAGTCCGGAATCAGGTCTATATCTCCTCCAAGGCACTTTGTTTCATATGACCGCAAAATTTCCTAAAACACCATATATGGCGAGCAGTGCCCCTATATCTTGCTATAATGCTTTTGGGAAATTCCTTTTGATTTACGTAGCTGAATGTCACAATTCCTTGTTCTTTTGGAAGCAATCAAATGTTTGTTTATAAAGAATTGTGCCTTTGCTCCCTATTTTATTTTAGACTGGTAGTTCATATCATCCAAAGCCGCTAAAGATATTGAAGGTCTTTCCGGTCAGTTTATTAGCAATTGATTGCTTACATAGTATCATGCTTTATTCAATCTTTCAGATAGGAGCCTTTGCCGCACCTGACAAAATCCATTGGGCGCCTGGCCTTCCAAAAACGAGGAGTGGAAAGATAATGAGGAGAATTCTGAGAAAAATTGCTTCCAGGCAGTTAAATGAGCTGGGAGACACTAGCACACTTGCAGACCCAAATGTGGTCGAGCAGCTTATTACTCTTGCCGATTGCTGAAGCTCCACACTTGAGGGGCACTCCCATCAGGACAATGTTCAGTCCTGTTTTTAATGCGCACTAAAAAGTGGTAAATTTGAGCAATAGAAGATAGAACAGCATGGCATTTTTTTCGACCCACCATTATATATCTGGCTCTTGTTATCGGTTATGAGACACAAATTTATCGGTACTATTTACTGGATGGCACACTGGTGCTCTCCTTTTCCTTTTAAATACACGACTGCAAAATGCTATTTATTAGGGGGATACTTGTGTACTCCTGTGTTTGGTTATCAATGCCAATTCCTTTTGAAAGCCCAGGAATGATCTGTATCACTTTCATTCAAGAATAGGGCTTTCAGAAACGATTCTAGCCTTTTATATCTAGACATCATGTTTGAGCACCTGAGATGTCGTTGTTTCTTCTTTTCTTCTGTATCGGGTCTCCTGTAGTTTGGTCAGTTGTAGCTTCTTTTCAAGTTCAATGAGGATGAGTATTTTCACAAAAAAAAAATGTCGTTTCTTAAGTTCGGCTCTAAGTGAGTTTAAAATCCGTTATTCAAGTCTAATCCTTTATGGTCCAAGGATTGTGAATCTTCGGATCTAGGCATTGGAAGCAAGAATTTACTCATAGGAAGCCTTGAAAAATCTTAAACACCCAATAAGTTTGATATATTAAACCTTCAAACTTTCACAATTAATCAAATTGCGTTTGAAAATAAAATCTGACAGTGAAAATAGTACTACATGTGTCACGCCCTGTGTTAGTATTTAACCCCTAGGCTCTCTTATAGTAATGAAATGCACACAAGCGGGAATTACTGCACGAATAAATCCTATTAAAGCTTGATAATTGACGTTGAAAAAAAAAAACTTAGTGGAAACGTTTTAGGGAAAAGAGAGAAGTAGAAAAGAATATTTTTAAAACAATCTAGTAATGAGGTAAAAATTTGGGATAGCTTGTAGCTTATGGACGAAACAAGATAAGGAAAAAAAAAAAATATAAGTACAAACTCTTTCCACTAGTATCAACAAAATCCTTCACGAGGATACAACGGTAAGAGAAAGTAAATACGAAAGTAGAAGCTGACTACAACTTTCCGTCCTATAATACAGACTACAACAGAATGTACAATCATTACCCCAAAAACAAATGACAACGATGGATATCTAATCAACCCTCGACTTGTGTCGGAGGTTAGGTCAATGACTTCAGTTTCTCTGGTACCCTCTACCGGCTGCGCTGGTGGAGGAGGGACGTCATAAAAAAGGGATGGGTCAAAATCTGTTAGTTTGAAATCTTCAATTAAGGGATCTGGGATGGTTGAAGGCTCTTTAAGATACCACTGGAGCTCATACCCTACGAAAACCTCGAATGACTTAGTGACATACGTCCAGAACGTCATCACTAATATGTACAGGTCTAAATCCAGAAACTCCTCGCTCATAAAGATTAATATCTGATACGTCCAGGGTCCATGCCAGAGCGGTACATACAAGAAAATTAAACAAATAAAGGGGTGAGTCCTACAGACTCAGTAAGGGGGGAAAAAGGAACATGTTATGAGCAGCAGCATGACAATAATAAAGCTAAGCATTGATAACCATAACAAGAAAACAGTGTATGCTCGATGCAATGCAATGGGTTACTTGTCTTTTCCCACCTCATGACAAAAGTCACATGTTTTAGGCAAAATCCGAACATTCCCAATACCCCTATGTAAGACAAACTCTACACCCTTACCTTAGCTTGTTGTACTGCTTTCTTGAAAGATTAAAACACCTAAAAATAGCAAGATACCATGTTAGGAAGAGAAAAGTCAAAAGCTGAGGGAAAGAAAAAGTGCAGGCAAATATCTCACTTTTCCTCGTAATCTCCTCCTTTTCTTTAGTCTTTTTCTCCTTTTATCCTTCGGTCACTTTCCTTGGTCACCAGATGGTTCACGTCGCTTTCTCTCTCTTTCTATCTAAGTCAAAGGCAATTTCTCCTCTCCTAATGCTGTTCAGTTAAAGCTCATTTTCTCTCACTCTCTGACGAACAAAACACGTAAATAGACTATACCTTTCTTACGGTTATTTCCCCCTGGCCAGTCTACTTACCTTAGGCTAGGTCTTAGAGAAAATCAGTGGAAGATTAAGGCATGGCCAGTCACAAGCAGCCACCAACCCGTCTCACATTTCACGTATCTTTTAACAATCAGCACATTAACCACATTCACTTATGCGCCAATGATAAAGCCCCACCTAAGAGGTTAGGTTAAATGTGGTAAGGATGCATTTAATGCCCACCACATGGCTAAGACACGTAAAAGCAAACTAAAAAAAGAAGTTGGGTCTACAGGGCGCCAACCCGCACATGACTAAAAACAAGCCCCGGGCAGTGATGCCCTAGGCATAGGCTAACAAAACTCCTGGGTCCAGGTCTCCTGAGTAGGGCTTAAGTCTGTGCTCGGGCCTTCAACCTCCTGAGTAGTGCTCGGATCTCTCAGTTCCCGGGCATACTGCATTCGATAATCCCGGGACTGTCTCCCTTCCTCCCTGGATGCTTTCTACTCGGTGCCTCCGGGTGTTTCCACTCGGTAACCCCGACCCCTAACTCATGTACCCCGGAAATGTTCCCCCTGGTCCCTGCTGACCCCCGGGGATGTTTCCCCTCCTTCCTGGGCCTTCACAATTTACCCCGGGCCTACTCATTTGCCCTGGGCTTAAACATCTACCCTGTCAGATCCTATTAAAAGTAAACACAAGAAAATGGGCACAACTATAACTATTATAACATATATATAAAAACTATATTATATAAGGGAGTCAAACACGAGTTAAAACATATACATAGCACACTTAATAAACGAGTAAACAAGAGAGGGGTGTTACATTATGACTCATTTATAATACACATGGCATGAGTTTAATAGTTAAATCTTTTTTTAGAAGCACAAATTAATAAAATTTAGTAGTTCTTAAACTCAATGTGTCAAAGATGGTACTTGAAATCCCAATTTAAAATTGCTATAGTAGTTTAAGAGCTTAAAGAGACTTTTTCTCAAAAATAATTTATTCAAAACCCCATGAAAGAATAAATGTCAAATTTGAACATTATTTCTAGACCATAACTTAACATAAAACGGCACATGGAGTCAAGCATTTTAGTTGTTTAGGGTTTGGGGTTATAGTAGACTAGTAGTTAGGTTTTGTGCCTTAGTATTTGAGGTCCAAGTTTAGAGTTGGGGGTTTAGGGTTTGGGGGTTTAGAGTTTGGATCAAAATGCATTCAAGATAATTAAACAATATCAAAGGACTCTTAACCAGGGTTAACAATATTAAATCCAGCCTTTAATAGCTGACAATGATATTGAACATCAGCATCTAGTCAAATAGCAAGAGGCCATTGCTTTAAACCAAAGTTACAGGACGCCGAGATGAATGGAAAAAAAAAAAAAAACCCGACGCCGAGATCAATGGAGGGCCATACAGTCAAGTACCCACATTCCAATTAAATATTGGATGAGCCAGATTCAGCCTCTCATCTTGAGACTTCTATTAAATGGAATGGTGTAACAAGGACACGTGCATGTAAAATGGCCAACACAAAAAGGCAGGTGCAGCAAATTTGCTAAAAAATCATTACAAATTCGTCACGTCTAATGAAGGGAAAAAATGCATGCCCTTTGAAGAGGTCAAGATTTTAAACTACAACATTTCATCTCCTCCGCCTTTTCTTTGCACCTAATAAAGCATCAAGAGAAATATAACAACAAAAGGGATTCACGACCTTTTTCTTCAACAAATAATTCAAGCTCATGAAACATTCATGGTATAAATGCCTCATATTAGGCAAGCCATAAGTGTGAAGCATGCGTAGACCTGTGGAACTTCGAAACATCAGAGACAAAGCATTTCTTCTTCAAACTTCATAAGAAAGCAAGCATCAACACCAAAGATATTTCAAATTCATGTGATCCAGAAACGTGAGGAAACAGAATGAAAGTAGCTGTATCATAAAAAAATAAGCCTAATTTCATTTTGATTGCCAATAGGAATTTAGGGCAAATGGGAACCTAATTGTCCACAATACAATCAAGATTTAAGAAAATGCAATTGCAACAATCATGAATTACCATCACTGACAAACCCAAAATATGAGACTGTCATCCCAAAGTGAATAACCCTCTCTGAATCCATTCAACCGCGAAAACATCTGTAGCGGTGAGACCTTCCTGAAACCAACAAAGAATTTCCCTCTCTGGATAAGAAAGTTCAATACTTTCACTATAAAGTGCTAACAAAACTACATGCATATGGGAAAGCAAAAATTGCTGCATCAAGAGAGAAATAAGCAAATTTCCATGAACTTATTTGAGAAGCAAGATTTTTTTTTGCGATGCAAGAAATTCCTCCTTTTTATAAGAAGTTTTTTGGTTTTCAGGTTTTGCTCTACAAACAACTTATTGTCATCTCGTCTGTTTGGAAAAAGTTTTCTGTACTGGTTTTCTTTATGTTCTGCTAGTGACAGCCCAGTAGAGCTGTCAACTTTTTCATTTTTTATGTACTGCATATCAACTCTTAGGAAAAAAAAAACAAAAGAAACAAATTGCCTGACAAGAGTGGAGGTTCCTGACTTGTGGGCTGAGCGGAACGTCCACTCCGCCATCTTTTATTATTATTACCTACCAATCTTCAACCATTCAACTCAGATAGCCATTACAATAATCCTAAAAAATTCAACCAAATCACTGCTGTCTACCCACTTAACAAAACGACGTAAAAAACAATACAGACATTTTTCCCCTGAAAACAAAAAAGCTGAGAAATCTTTTGCCATCCAGTAAATGTTTCGGTGACTTTAGAGAGACTAAAACCAACTGGGCTAACTTACTAAAAAAAAAAGGAAAAAAAACAATTGGGATTGATTTTAATTCTCATCAAAATCCATATATGATGCATAGTGGTTGACAAAGGCGTCAGCTACATATTTCTGTCAATTAATTTGTCTTCCTTATCTAACCTTCCTGTCAAATTGTCGCTAAAACTAAACACTTTTGTTATTGAGCTGGTCTATTACCTAAAAATAAAAAAATAAAAAAAATTGAAAAAAGTATCACAACTGATTTATTTATTGACTAAAAATATTACGCGTGTCCCTGTGGTATGACCTTTTCCTAAAAATGCCCCTAGGGTTCAAATTTTTTTTCCGCCAACCCTATGGTTCTATGCGTTTCCCAAAAATACCCCTCCATCTATAATCAGTCTACAAACTAACAGAATACGCTGACTTGTCAAAATCCTCCACCCCAATAAAAACACAACACGTGTCCAATTTGCTGATTGAGTTAATGTCCCTGTTGTATTTGTACATTCCACACCATCAAAAAATTCTGACATGCCGAAAATGCCTCTGCCGGAAGATTGACTCTCCGACCAAACTCCGGAATCTTCTGCCATCTCCTCTTACTATTTTGATCCCACAGCGCGTCCTTCCGATCTGATTTTCAAAGAGGTGGAGGATTTTATATTTACTTTTAAAGATCCGCGGACTAATCGTTGGTGATTTTAGAAGGTTTTCATTGTTTGGTCCTCTGGATGAATGCTTGAAAGCCTTCCAAGGACCGAAATTTGAAGTTGGAGAAAATTGGGAATAAGTTCTTGATTTATCAAAGGTGAGAAAATTCAACCTTCGGTCATTTTGATCTGTAGAGATAATATTGCTTTGGTATCGTAAATTCAAGGTGAAAAACAATGAGCTGAACATAATCGATTTGATTTCGTCGGTGATATTTCAAAATTTGGAAAAAAGAATATAATTTCTTCCGAGTTTCATCGATTTCCGTTCCTAAATCTTGCAAATTAATTCGACATGGTCAAAACAGAAACTATTAATTTCATTGTTACTGTCACTCACAGTGGTTGCTGCAAAGGAGCGTCTCTGGGACATTAACGACAGATTTGGGGCAAGATCTGTGGTTGTTGGATTTAGGGAAATAATAGGGAGTTGACCTATGGTTTGATTGATTTGGAGATCGAAGGGGACATTTGTGATTTGGAGAAGACGTCGATGGTGTTGGCTTTTATGCACAATCGAGATTTTGATGATTTCAATAAATGGATCAAGTTTATAAAATGGACATCTTCAAAGACAAAGACGTTTTGATGAAAGAGCCAAAGACTTGAAGAAAGAAGATCAAGAAGATGCAAGAGCTCAAAAGTGAAGTTTCAAGACCTTAGGGTATAAACCTTGTAACTCTTAGTTTCACTTTTGACAAGGATTATGAATCACACTTGCATATCTTTCAAAACGTGCATAAACCGTTTTACCTTTTGTTTGAAAGATTAAAATGTTTTTAAAGGTTTCAAAACACCCCAATCAAACTCCCAAACCTTTCATATACTTATGGGAAGTAAGTCTTTAAAATTGGGTGTTTCAAAGAGGTCAAAAACGTGGTTTTAATTGAACCGGATCATGTGCTTAAGTTGAAGAGGTCGACCGGCTGGTGAAGCGGTCGACCGGTCTTCGACCGCTTGGTATAGCGGTCGACCGGTTGTTTTGAAATAGATCCGTTGAGCTTCTGACAATATGACCGTTGAGTAACGGTAACTTGAAGCGGTCGACCGGTTTTAACAGACGACTCCAACGGCTATAAACGGCTAGTTTTCATATGTGGCCTATAAATAACCTTCATAACGTCAAAATAAATACACAACGACCACATATCATTTAGATCACTTGAGAAATATCCAAACCTTCATATTCTATATTTCTCATATCATTCACACAAAACACACTTTCATATCCTTGTCTTTGTGTGAATCAAGAGATAGAGCTTTCCAATTTCATATCTACTCTTTGAGAGAGTTTATTCTTCAATCTTCCTATCCAAAAGAGGTGATTCCTTTAGTGAGGTTGTTCACTAAAGAAGAAGCTTAGAGAGGGTATATCTCAAGCTTGGTTAGGTTGTGAGTGGTGAGCCCGAAAAATCACTTGGTGGTTTGAGTGTTAAGCCCGGGAAAATACTTGTAAGGTTCTCTAGCACCCGGAAGCTAGAGTGTATGCTATTTGAAGATAGTGGGAAAACCTCAAGGCTCGGTAAAGGAGCTTGAGGGGTGGATGTAGGCGGGTTTGCCGAACCACCTAAAAATCACGTGTTTGCTTCTCTATCCCTACTCCTTACATTTAGCACTTATTTACTTGTTTTAATATACTTGTGCTAAATTAGTCTTTACTTTGCAAACACGACTTTTGGGGTTAAAAGCGAAAAAGTTTCGAAACCCAATTCATCCCTTCTCTTGGGTTGCCTTAATCCTTGAACTCACAGATGGGGGCCTTGTTGGTTGTGTTATTTTTTAAATAACATGGCAGGAGCATTTTCGGCATGTTAGTATGTGTTGATGGCGGGGAATGTACAGATACCATAGGGACATTAACCCAGTTAGCAAATTGGACACGTGCTGTGTTTTTATTGGCCATGACATCTAGGGTTTTGACAGGTAAACATATTCTGTTAGTTTGTAGATGAATTATGAATGGAAGGACATTTTTGAAAAACGAATATAACCACAAGGTTAGCGAGAAAAAAAATTGAACCTTATGGGCATTTTCAGGAAAGACGCCATACCACAGGGACACATGTAATATTTTAGCCTTATTTATTTTTATATTCAGTCTTAAATAATGTGAATCAAGTTTAAACTTTAGCATGATGGTGAAATGTAGGTTAAGAGCATTGTTATCAACTAATTGCCCAGACTAAACAAGTTTGTCAGTATAACCATGAGGAGACAGATATGACACGAGTCTTAGTACGTGACTTGGATCCAACCTTAGCTGAAACTCCAGACACTTCTCTTGTGACATTACCTAAAGAGAAAACTTTCTTCAGAAATGCATTTAAATTTACAACTACGGTTTTCATTAATATCTTATATGCTAAGCAGTCAAACATTTTCTGTGATATGGTTATGTGTGGAGCAGAAACACATGCATAACCAAAACAAGCATAAATATCCCAGATGAAACCAAGAGGCTTCAGAGGAGAAAAAGAAAAGAAAAGAGAGGAGCAAAGGGCTACAGTAGAGTTGATGACTAACTAGCATCATTTCAATGATAATTCAAGGTATTTGGTACTAATAAAGGTGAGACTTTTTTGTTTGATAAATAAGCCAATCTCACTAGAAAAAGTGAAAACAGTACAAAGGTTATACCGAGATCACTAATCCAAACAAGCAAGAAAACTAAGAAAATCATCTAAGTCCACAAAAGTGCAGCCAAGCGCAGAATTAGCCCAACAGAAAAGGGAAAACAACAAAACACCCTGCAATCTATATAAAGACAAGGAACAATCTTCAAAACATCTACTATTGCACTCCATCCAGAGACACCACCATATACAAGATGAAATCAATCTCTAAATAGCCTTTGCGATTTGATTGGAAATGACCGAATGACCGGAATGAAACCCATACCCAGAGGTGGTCCTATGACAGGGTGACGGTACCGTTCACAGTGGGATAATGCAAGCCACCACTGAAAGGATAGTGGTTGGTATCCCTGGCGTGAAACAATGTACGCTTGATAGGGTCCTGGTGCCGGGGCACGGGACAGTCCCAGAGGAGAGGAGGGACGCACAACCCTGACTCTGGGGGTTAAACAGAGCGACGAAAGGACATCTCTACATACCGGAAAAGAAAAAAAAGAAAAGAAAGAAAGAAAATGCAATGAACTGGAAACAGATACATCATTCTGCATTGCATCGATCATACATCATTATCCTGTTTCTTATTATCAATGCTTATTTCTTATTTTTGACTTGCTACTATGATTGTTATTGTTGACCTGCTACTATGATTGTTCATGACATGTCCCTTTTTCCCCCTTACTGAGTCAATAGGACTCACTCTTTTTTATTGTTTCATCTTTTGCATATACTGCTGTGGACATTGAACCTGATAGATGCTGACCTTTACGAGCGAGCAGATTTTGGATGTTGATCTATATATTTTAGTTATGACGATATGGACTTTCGTCACAAATACATTTGAGATATACGTGGGGTACGAGCCCCAATGGTACCTCACGGATCCACTACATCCCCAGTTACCTTAATTAAGGATTTTGGGCTGGTTAATGTTGATCCGGATCTCCTGTACTTCATCCCTCCTCCTCCGGTGCCGCCGGTAGAAGGCACTGGGGAAAATGAGATTATCGACCTAATCTCTGACACTGAGTCAAAGATTGACTAGACGTCAGTTGTAGTCACTTTTTGTTTAGTTGGTTTAGATCCTGTTTCAGTTAGTCGGTTTCACGACTCTACCATCACTAAGACCCTAGAATCCTATAATAATAAAATCCCTCCTGAGGCACCATTTGCCTCTAAACTGCACCAACGCTTATGAGGACCACCCACAACTGCCGAATCAACCCCCTAAACACCACAACCACCTTAGTCTCCTGTAGACACACTAAATCTTGCTTCTGCTCCCTTAATAAATTTCCCACACCACAACACTTAATCCTATCATTTAACCCTCTTATATTCTAACCAAAAATTCTAAGCTTCATTTACATTGTAACAAAGCCTTCACTCCACACTTATCCTTCCTACAAGTCATAGATTTCCCATCATAATTAACAGAAGTTTACAAACCCTTTAACTCCCTCAAGAGCTTACCACCCGACCTATGAGGTGACATTGAGGAAATCCTCTTCCTATCCTTCTCCAAGGCACTAAAAGGTTCATAAGCTCCTTTTCACGACCCATGCAAGAGAGCCCCACCATGTGTCGAAATGAAGACACCATCTCCAGAACCCAATCTGACATCCCAACATTACCTATATCTTCCCCTTTCTCTCCTTCATGATGGCACATTGCTAATGGTTCCACCTCCATCTCAGGTTCACCAACTTCCCCACAAAACAACTCCCTACCCTCCACACCATTCATATTCACTCCCCTAATAATACCAATAGAATAATCAACCACCCCTTCTAGGCCACCCAGATTCATCTTCTATAAGTCCACAAAACCCGCCCTTGATGAGAAGTAGATACCTCATGGACACCTAAATCAACACCAACAACTCAACCTCTCCCCAGAATTTTTTTTTGCTGTGATGTCAAAATGGGAAGTGAAGGTCTAGGGCTCTTAACGGAAGGGATGATATTTATCTGTGCAATTGGTTTCAAATTGATGACACGGCTAGCCGAAAGATTCACCCATTCACGGGAAGCAACCCTCACTATCATCATCCTTTGGATGGTGGTGGAGTTACGTAAACTCAAATAGCAAGGAGAGATGCAAAAGCATTAAGATTTCCCATTACTAATGCTAACCAATATTTCTATGCAAGACCGAAAGGGTGGGACATTGTTTAGCAAAACACTTCCAAATTACCCTTCATCTTCTCTATCGGCTCGTTACTGGCCATAGTGCGGAGAGTTTAAAGGTATGACACGCAGATTCACTCCATGTTTGGATCATTCGACTTATATGTATGATATTTGTTCAGGTGCAATAATCCGAAAAGCGCAATGATGTTTAGTGCTATGGAATAGATGTCATATTCAAAGTCCCGTTTGAAATTCTATACAGCAAAACCAACAGAAGGTGGTTGTGAAAGCTTTTACTTGTACTCGCCTGTGATCGAATGTCACGAGCAGGCAACACACCTACAGCTATGCCATGCGCTCCATGTTTGGATCAGTATAATATAAGCAATCACAACCACCTTCTGCTGCTCATATTGCTGTATACAATTTCGAACGAGACTTTGAATATGACATCTATCACCTAGCACTAAACATCATTTTTTGCCAAATAAAGTTCCACCCTTTCGATTTTGCACAGACATAATGGTTAGCATGCTATTTGAGTTGACGTAACTCCACCACCCGTCTAGAGGGCGATGGTAGTGATGAGTTCTACCTTAAGATAAAAGTAGATGATTGATCATAATGAAAATTATCTAACCTCGAAATGAGGCCCAGCAATGGCATAAAGCATTCGATCAGCCTACATATATTCAAAATTCGTTTCTAAAATTAAAATGAACAAAATCCTAAGGTACCTAGCATAATAAAATTGCATCGAATTAAAAGAGGATCGTCAGATTGAGGGCCACACCATTTGAGAGAGAGAGAGGGAGAGAGAGGGAGAATTAAGCAATTGGGAAAGCACCAAGTGTAAGAAGAAAGAAGACTTACAGAGAGAAAGAGAATGAGCTGAATTTATGAGGATTGCGGTAGATTCCAGTCACCGGAGGCTCTCAAAATGGTATATGCACCGTGATGTATCATGTACCAGGCGATGGAGGAAATGTACAAGTCGCATAGAAAATCGAAGGGCTATAGGCCCCCTATTTCTTCGGGTTACTCATATCCTAGTTATCCAGGCAATTTGATTTCGAGCTCATCACTCGCTTCCAACTTTTATTCTATTTTTTTTCAAAATATATATGCTCCCAATTTTTATTCGATTTCCACCTGTGTAAAGTTATCAATTTTTCAATCGATTTGGGCCCTAAGGCTCGCCGAATTTTTCTATTTCTAGTTGAAGCCAAAACCCCTATTTTTTCTAATGTTGCTATTTGTTTGAGCCGAAAATGACTAGTTAATGGTACGTGCGGCCGTTTTACACAATTTCGGCCATTTTATAAACATTGGGGCCATCCACAAAGAAGATTCGTCATTTTGTTGATATGTGATTAATGGACTAAAAGAAAAAAAAATACAATGGGTCAAATACCTAAAATGCTATAAAAATGGCCTAATATGAATGTAGGATAACCGGAAACCGCCACCGCTAAACCCAGTTTTTACCCTTAACGGTGTAGGTGTAGGTGGCAATTATTTAAAAACCGACCTATACCGGGGTTGTACAACCCTAATCGTATATCCGAGTATTTAATTTACTGAATGTCTGGAGCAATGTGTTTTTCAAATTTCTGTTTTGCCCATAAGTGATTCAGTATTTATGTCTTCAATTCATTACTGAAGGATATGATGGTAATTCTTTATAAGTATAACCAGGGTAAAATTAAAAAATAATTAAATGCATCCTCATAAAAAAAGAAACATGTTCTGTTGGAGTTGGTAAGAATTAGTTGAATATCACCAAACCGAACGTGCCTGATTTTGTGATCTTATGGGAGTGGTAAGCGGTGGGACCCGGCTCTTCAATTTAACCCACCGAATGAAGTCATTATCTTCCAATTAATAGATTTTGGTACATAAGCGAGGGTTTTTTTTTTTTTTGTTTTTTTTTTTGGGTGGGGGAGAGAGTGCACCCAATATTAAACGTAGGACGTTGAAGGATAGGATCGACTTTACAGATCTTAATTTTGTGATTATTTAAGTGATTATTGTTGTTTTGTTTTATTTTCCTTATTTTGGTAGGTTAGCCATAAATGGGTAGGAGTTAAAAGCATTCGAAAGTAGCGTAAGGCCAAAGATTACCAGGTACTCAGCCCTTTCGTAGCCACTGACTTTAGATAACCTTTTTTTATTATTTTTAGGGAATTTAGCAGTTTAGTCCTTAGGTTTTACCGCCTTTTATTTTTTAGTCCTTGGGTTTCATTTTTTCAAATTTTAGGGAAATTGGCAGTTTAATCCCTGGTTTTCCCCCTTTAGCGGTTCGATCTCTAGGAAATAAACCATAACAAATTATTTCCCAAACTACCATCATTTGACAAAATCATCCTTCCGTCAGAGTTCCGTGTGATTTTTTAACGGGAGAACGTTCCACGCTAGTCTGGTCTGCTGGTATGGTCTGCCAGCGTAAGATCATAGCTTCATTCATTGGTTGAACCTCGGGATAATACTGCTCGCTTTTTGAATCAAACAAAGTAAGTTGTAGGTTCTTCAAAAGAGGCACCATAATTTCACAAAGTATGTGTCTAAACTCACATAGAACTTTATCAGTGAATATATATTCACTGTTTTGCATCTTTCTACTGTTTGAGGTAGTGAAATAGATGGAATTTTTGACAATGATGGGAAGAGATTGTTCCTCCTCCCCCTACTCCTCCTATTGGTCTGTTTCCTCTTTCCTGTTGAGTATAGTGGACTTGTCAGTCTAACATATTAAATACTGCAAACTCTGAACCGGTGATTAATTTCTTTTACCAAAAAATTTAGGAGGGTATTTTATAAGCATTGGTAGGAATTTTTGGATTGAGAAATACATAGTATTTTACTGCAACAATCACATTCATATGTACTTTCTTAAAAGAAAATACTCAGTATGATTCTCATGTTAGCAGTTGTGGCTGAACTGCTGATCGAATGCCATCTCATTGACACCATGATTCTACAGTTGTACTGATTGACTTTTCTATTGTAAATAAACTGAATTTGAATCTGAAACATCTAGCCACATCATTCAGTAGTTCACTGTGTGTCCCTTATTAAGGTTTCAACTGCAAGTGAATCTTGATACTCCACACACACAAGCATTCAATAATAACTCCCATCTGTAGGACTCGAAATTTAAATTTTCCCTTGGCAATATACATGTGCCAAGTGTTACCAAAAATATGTGGATCAAATGTTGGCTTTTTGCTGGAGAATCATGCCTTACATATGGATCCCGTGTTTTGTTTTTTTGTTTTTGTTACTTGAAGGGCCTTTACCTCCGTGCAAGATTCACCATCAATCCTGATAAAGTTTATCGAATGGCCATGAGGAGGCTTAATACATCTGCGGGGATACTTGAGGTTATGGGTGCCCCTCTTACTGGGACAGAATTGAGAGCCTACGTGATGTCAGGAGGTGGGCTTACACTAAAGAACTTCAAGCCAAGTGTTAGGGGCAAGAGGTGTTTTCTCATCTTTCCTATACGAGGTTCAGAGAGAAAGGGTCTTGTTAGTGTAGAAGTCAAGAATAAAAAAGGCCAGGTTTGCTGCTTCATTGTTAGCCATTCTCCATTTATTTTCACAGCAGATGAGGCAATGGACTTTCTGCAGTTGTATGGCATGTACTAGTGTTTATTGTTCTGCCTCAAATGTCTTCTTGGAGCATCAAATGGCAGTGATGGTTACGTCTGTGGACCGTCCAGGTCCATTTTGTTGAGGATATAACTCTTTTTTTTTTGGGTAAGTAAGGAGGAGGGAGGATATAACTTCAAGAACAGTTACATGTTATGTTGCGATTGTTAGGTTCCACTGACTCTTCTTTGTCTACTGGGGGTCCATTAAATTCTGGACTACATAATGGTCGATAGACTTCTCCCTTCCTTTTAGCCCCCAGTCCTAGCGCATGTGGTATTCAATCACAACTTTTGGCTACTATGCCAAGAGGTTTACCAGTTGAACTAATCCTTTGCTAGTTACCCTGCCAATTCTATATTGGATCTTCTTGGGTGGAGATATTGAATGCCTTCTCGATTCATTACTTGCATTGCTACTGCGACTTTAGTTAATTAGTATATGGATATTTGATGGCTTAACCAATTAACAACCAGACTAAGGCATGCATTAGAGAAGGGAGCGGGGGAGTGAATCTTGAGTACAGTGAATTAGATCCCACTTTACTGTATGTATGAGGACTATAACTAATTTTCTCCCGTGTTCCTCTCAAAATAAATATCTAGAAGCCATTTTCACATAAATCACTAGGACTTTAGTCTTCTCTTCTGATATGGAGCCATGAAAAGGCCAATTTTATATTGTTTTTGAAGGAAGGAAAAGGAAGGATGCCTGTAGGGGAAACACTTGAATTGTCTGCTAAAATTATTATCTGGTGTCATCTTTTTCGCAGTATGATATGAAACTGTTGGCAGTCGACATTCCCATGGCATCAGGACCTGACCAACAATTATTCCTTATTGGGGATGAAGAAGAGTACAGGGTCGGTGGTGGACTAATATCTGAACTAAGAGATCCCGTAGTGAAAGCGATGGCAGCAAGCAAGGAGTTTGATGATCTTGACCAGATTGAAGAAGAGAAGGATGCTGAAAGAGAACTCCAGGATGCGGAAAGGAAGCACCACGAAGAAATTGAGAAGCTTGAAAAAGGGGGCTCACAGTGATTGCTTCTGAATATTCTGTCCCTGCTGTTCTGTTTTGGTTCACCACATGAGCAAAAAAGAAGTATTTACAGTTTTGACTATCTTAGATAAATTCAATTGTTATCAGCTTCCGTTGAGTTTGGCAAGGTTTACATTAGGATCTCATGCACCTTTTGATGTTAGAGGTGAGATGGCGAGCCACAAATAAATCTCACAGTTGAGGCTACGTGCCCAGCAATTGACATGGAGATTTAGGTTTTGTAATATCCGAGCATCTTACCGTGTTGGAAAAAAATTATTTCTTTTGGAATTTGGGCTTTCTACTCTCTAAACTTTTATAAATGACAAGAATACTAGCTGCTTGGTCCCTAAGGCGGTTTCCAGTAACCCTGTTTTGATTTTTTTAGCGCCCCGAGTGGGAAGGTGAATTAACAATACCGAGACTCCGACTGCATGGTCTTGTTCTATCTCCATGATTATCCTTCTACTGCTCTAAAGAAATTGTTGATAATCTCTGTATCTGATTGATGATGATATGGATAAGATCCCCGAGCCCCGTTATCCGTTATCCGTTCCCATAACCTGTATTTCATGGAACTGATACAAATGCTCTTAGTATGAAGTTTCAGTGGTTAAGACATACAATACTAACAAAAGGTGAAGAACATAAAGGACAGTTTTGTGAAAGCGAACGTTAAATTAGGGATTCTAACATTGGAAGACAACCAATCAGAAATCCAACCATCTACTGCTAAAATAGATCA